>JAGDQP010016327.1:0-40805 GCA_022664845.1 Lepisma saccharinum
TGGTCATACGATCCTCTGCCTTGTTTCTGGAGAGACTTGGTAGCCATGAGAAGGGCATGTTCGGTCCTGTTTGCCCTGATTGTCTCTGTTGCATCATGCCCATTCCGTTTTAGCTATTCTAATAAACAGATGGAGGTGAAATAATTATCAAAATAAATATTGTAACTACAATTTGCTGGTAGGGCAGAAACCAAATCAAGAACAACACTTTCACCAACACCAACTCCCAACTCAGGTCTTGTATTTCCACTTGCTGCCACCTGATATGACTCTCCTCTTATAAGGTACCCTAAACGCGTACACAAACACCAAATTTATACCCTAATTTAATTGGCTTCCCTCGCATATGTTGTTTGGCACAATGTCGTCCATAATTGGGTAGCATGCCTTCATCCACTCAAAGGTTCACTTCATTGTCAAAATATTTTAACCACCTTTGGTTCATCATGTTCCACAACTCCTTTACTTTCGCAAATTTATCCTTACTATCAAGTTTTGTGTTGTCACAGGCGTGAATATACCGTAAGATTTGTTGAAACTTGTTTCGCGACATGGCTGATGCGACTGCTTCGTTATGATTATCTGCTTTGTCATCCCAGTACATTCTATATCTGCACACTGGAACGTACCCACTTAAAAGTAATATTGCTAGAAAAACACGCATTTCGTCTGAGGTAACATTGTGTTTGAGTTCTCTCTTCTGAGACGCATATGTGTTAGAATAAGGCACTAACATATCTGTCACTTCATCATCATAAAAGCGTTCAAATAACTCAGAAGGTGTCAATTCTTCTTCAAGAAATTCAAGAAGAGTCCACTCTTTGTCTATTTTAGAAGCTATATCTTCCCTCTTCCAATCTTGTGCGGAAGAGGCAGCAACATTTCTGCCTTTAACAGTTGGAGCAGTGGATTCGTTCGTCTCATCCGACGCTATATTACTGTTTGAATTTGCTTCACAATCGCAAGTGGCAGAGACTGTCACAAACTGTCCATTGTCAATTTTCCTAACTACTGCTTCATTTACACCACGACCACGATAGTTGATCAATATAGCATGTATGACAAAAAAAAATCGTATTATTGTGTACTAACTCCATTTTAGAATTTAATTGAACTTTGTTAATATTTTTCAATAACCGTTAGACAACTAAGACTCAGGCCGGCATAGGAGAGGAGAAAGGATGCGGGAAGCTCTCGGCCAGACCCTCAGTTTAAGGTACAACCCCGACATTTGGCTGTTGTGACTGAAGAAAACAGACCCGTCATTTCAGATTTTTCCAGGGGAGGGGTAAAAAAATTGCTCAAGCGTACTTCAGAGCGAAAGGTTTCGGGTTCGATTCCCGTTGTCGGTTCAAAAATTTCGGTGTTGACAATAATTGGGAAGTTCCTGTGAATAAAAGACAGTGGCGATCACAGTTGAGAGCTTCGGCTCTCCTCCTCCAACACGTCTGGTCAGCGTGGGAGTAGTAGACCAACTCCTCCCTCCGGGAAAGGCCTCATCCAGTAGTGGATTGAATATGGCTGTAAATTATATATATAAAATTGCATATGATAATGGTAACGTAATGTATAGAAGAACTTCGACAGCTGAAAGTAAATAAAAAATAACATAAATTCTTAGTTACCGTGCTATAATTTATATGTTTTATATATCTAATATCACTAACAGTAAACCTGACACGACGTACTATCGACAAGGATTTTAAACACGATCAATCCAAAATGCTTATTCCGAAATTGTGCAACGGTGCGCAAGGAAGATTTCAAACGAGATAGAGGATCATTAAATTAATTGAGGTACAGGAAAGGCGAAGTGAATATGAGTGATTCTACTGTTCGTATTAATTTGAAATTAGTGATGAAATTTACGCATTACAGGCGCAATAGTGCCCAGTTTGTAGGTACCACCCTGTCATTTGCCTATTGTGACTTAGGAAAACCCCGGAAAACTTAATTCAGAATGGGGGCCACTATGATATTCCCTCGACTTTCTCGCTGCAAAGCCAACTATCTTGTACATAATTACTCATTCATATCGATGTAGAGCCTCTGCCTGGCATAGCCTTAATAGGTTGACCATATTTTCTCGAGACGAAGACGGGACAAGAACATTTTGAAAAAACATTTGCTTCATAAATATTCTTTATCACTGTTGATAAACAATTTGTTTGCGCAAAAACTTTGCTATGGCGCACATGACGATAAACAAACAAACAGCTTCCCTTGCATCGACTTTATCGCTTTTGCTATCACAATCACGCACAGTGCCGTGACTCGAGGAGTATTCGAACTGTTGCCCCGAGCATGTCGCCAAAATTTTTGGACATCAATCATTTCGGGTGGAAGTGTATCGAAACGAGTAAAATAGTAAAGCGCAAAAATTTCGAGAACTTTGATTTTATGTTTATTTTACTTTCTTTAATTTCACTTTGTTAGTTTTTATTTCTTCATTTATTATAAATTTTCTAATCAAATTTTATGATTAAAGATTGCACAATAGCAGTAGACCCTAACATCATTATGTTAGTATATTTCACTAAGTACGCTATTTTTATGATAGAACAGGCTTATTATGACTTTATTCTTACTACTTAATAATTAACTACTTGAAAAATACTCCCGCTCTAAGATAAATCAATTAGTACGTCGGTATGGGAGCACCACAAATACTGACTTGAGGTGGTTTAATACTTTATTACTGGCATATCAGTGAAATTAATGAATTAAAATATTGATTTTCTCTCCCTGAAAACAATCGAGAAATGCGTTGGTTCTACTGTATGAGTTCGAAAAATTAAATTACTGTTTATGACGGCGTATCCAAAATTTAGAACAGAGTGCCTATTGACTTAGAGCCGGCCTCACCATGAACGAAGTGATATTTTTAACTCAAGCCAGATTCCTTTCAGCATCCTCATTGTTGACGCTTAGTAAATGTTGGTAGATGACGCTTCTGCCTCCATGAGTAACAGAAAAATGATCATAATAACGAAGGCATATCACTTTCGTTCCATCGCTACACAGCTTGTCCAGTTCGGTGAATTTCGATTCTTTCTAGAGATCATAAATTAAACTACATTTACACCTATCGGCATTGCAATGATAGATTTAACTTTTTAAGAAGAATCTTTAAAGTAATTTTAAATTTACACCAATAGCATTGAATAACAAAGCGACTGATTAGCACAAAGGCAAAACAAAAACTATCGCTACAGCCCAAGCGAAACATATCTTTTTTTCTAAATTTTCAGCGCTAAAAATTATAAGAACTCTTGAGAAAAAAAAAAGATAAATATGTATGTATGTATGTATGTGTTATATCCTTTAATGTTGATTAGTAAATTTGTTTATTTTCAAGAAAAATTAGTAATAATTAAAGTCAATGTGACAATATAAAATTATATTTTAGATTTTATTAAAAACGGGAGAAAATAGATATTTTTATCAAAGTGATGGGACGACCGAGGTACGAAAGAAAAGGTACAGTCCTGTTCAAAACGGTACATATTGTCGCCCTAATGCTTAATACAGATTGTAATTTATAAATGATTTTGTAGTCACATCCATAAATGACATTTTGTCAGGTAATTTGTAGTAAACAAAACAAATTCAATATAAATTAATATTCATTCTCCAATATAGTATTTTGTAATAATTTCATTGTTAAAAGATTTTTGAAAACTAATTATCTTCAACATATTAATTAGAAAAATAAATTAAGATTATAATGTTTAAAAAAAGATCAAATAGGAAGCCATTATCATATTCACCTTTTTCCATCATGTTGAAGTGTTCAGTTTTATTATTCCATTTAAATTTCTTCTACTTTCTAAAATCAATATATAAAGCGAAAACGTGCTCGAACTTTTTGAATCAATTTCTAACACGATATAAGCCTTTATCCCAACAGCAGGCTATAGCAGGACAGGAAACCAACTTCCGGTTTAGCACTGTCTTCAGAGAATGAGTAACATGTAAGAGTTTTGACATGGTGATAAAATATTATTAATTCTTCCATCAGATACAGAATTTTAAAATATGTATATAATATACACACCATACTTTCTTCTACATTTAAATTTATTTTGTCAAGATGTTTCTCTTTCTGTTCTCATGTCTGAATTTGGCCATACTTCAAAATCGGTTCTTGCTTTTAATGCGTATCTGGAGCTACTCTATTATAATCACTTCGATACCCTGGAATCTTAATTGTGATTTACATATGACACAAACTAACCTAGTCGAACCTTACGTAAAGGAATTGAAATTAATGTAGAATATTGAATCTTAAGTCTAAAATGGAACAACATATGAAATTTCATGAATATGATAAGAGTACAAAATCACGAACTTATTACAATCGAACAGTTCTGCTTCTGCCTATATCGCTCATATTCTATGGAGGTTATTACAGTCAAGCTTTTAGTAATTGTCTAAACGATCAACGATAAATTGTAGCATTATATTAAACGTTAGGTTTATACTATATAGGAGGTTAACGTTTCGATATACAACGGTTTTCGTCTATGTTCGCTTTGACCTTTTATTTTTGTTTATATTAATAGCTTAATATTTTACGTAAGCAAGCAATAAATAATGCTTAGAACAATGTGGAATCTACTGTATCTCAATAATAATAAATTAATTGTCAGGGCCTTTCATAACTTGCCCAATATCATCTCGATTTCAATTAAATCAAGGCATTTATGTACCTGGACAGTCAGCTTCTGGACGACATTCTCTGCCAATTCTCAAATACCCTTCTTTGCAAAAACATCCTCTTCCACAGGCGTCAGAACAGTTCTTCTCCTCACCTCTGCTTGTGCATGTTTCTTCACATTTTGATCCACATAATTTGAATTCCTCGTTATCATCGAAACATGCTGAAAAAATCAAGAAATAATTATTACCCCTAAGCAAAGAATAACACAAAATTGAATTGCGGGATGGAAAGAATTATTTATAGTTCTGTCTGTTTCATTTTATGTTTCATTCACATTGAAAATGAAAACAATGTAGATGGTACTTTTGCTGTAGACAAAACCAAATCACCCCCGCGTAAAATCAATGCTCTTTACGAAATATCACAAACGGGTCAAAGTAATAATTTTCCTAAACCTTCAAGGCCATGAGGAACCCAACGGTGTGTCTCATTTCTGTAAAGCTTGTACTTACTGAGTTCTAGGAGACAAATAAGTCAAATAATACAGAAACTTGAATTGTTTACTTATTTGCTGATTTGAGTTAGAACACAAATACTATTACGGAAAGATGAACTATCGTTAAAGATAAAAATCGGCCATCTAAATCCTCTCCGAGAACTCAATACAGTGACGCTAGATGACCGAATTTCTTCCCCTAAAGCAATCCTTTCATGACAGGATATGTAGGTACAACACTAATCCGCCAGAAAGTGAAGAAATTAGGTTTCTGAGATTGCTGATATAAATGGAGAATACTGAGCTATTGAAAAGACTCTGCACTTTCAGAGCAAATGTCATGGCTTTCCTCTCCAATTCAGACCATGAGCAATCCAACGGTGTATACCAAATCCCTATGTGGATTGTAGTTACCGAGATAGAGGAGGGACAAATGGATAATACCAAGCGCCTGAAAAGTAGGTACCAGTTTTTTAGTCAATATCATGTCTTTCTTCACCATTTCACACCATGAGGAATCCAATGCGATATTATTTCTCTCTGTGTGACTTGTAATTTCTGTGCTCTAGGGGAAGGGTGAAAGCAAAATATTAATCATGTAGAAAGGATTTGCAAGTTTTAGAGACAAGGTCATTTTCCCCACTGTTTAAGGCCATTGGGAATCCATCGGCCTATAGCTCATCTCCGTAAAAGTTGTAATTACTTAGATCTGTGGAGACAAACGGAGAGTACTAAACGATTGAAAATGGCCTTTTAGTTTCAGCCATTAAATTACACATATATGATATCCAAAAGTGTATGTCTCATGTCTGTGTGACTTGTAGTTATTGATATCTAGTGGAGGACAGACAAACATACCGATGCAGATTATTACTAAGGAATTGGAAATAAATTACAAGGTTTAGTCAAAATCAAAGTTCTCTCCACCGTCTCAGATCATCAGGAATCCAACAGTATATGACTCGTCTCTGTGTGAGTTGTAGTTGCTGAGATTTGTGTCAAAGATATCGATGGAAAGTAACCCACTGCAAAGTACCTCATAGAACCAAAGTCATAGATTTCCAAAACATTTTGGAACATCAGAGTTCTAACGGCGTATAGCTCATCTCTGTGTGACTTTTGCTTACTGACATCTTAGAGAGCAGTGGAATTATAGTGGAATACAAAGCCACAAAGGAGGAAACTAAACAAATGGAAAGGACCTGTCAGTTTTACAGTCAAAGTTATCAGTTTACAACCGAAATGTTAAATGAATGCAATTTCAACAATGTATAGGTAATCTCTGTCCGATTTTTATTAATATTTGCTGCCATCAAGGAGTGGAGTTGACCACATCTAGAGTGTAGCCCATTCAATAACTTACTTCAGAAATCTGGCTTCTCCACTTCTTTATTCATTAGAATTACTATGCTTACAAATGCTATCATGAAAGATAGAATAATCGATTAATATAAAAGTAGATCATCCACATCTTCTGAAAAGACTCAAAATTGTGGTGTCTGTTGACCGATTTCCGTCTAAATAACAGCTCCTCCTTTCAGGATTTGATTTGTGGGCACAGACTTAATCTGCCAGAAATTGAAGAAGTCCGGTTTCTGAATTACTGAGAGAAATGAAGAAAATTATACTTATGAAAGAAGCTACCAGTTTCAAAGTCATAGTTTCTCTCAACGTTTCAGATCATGAAGAATCCAAACGTGTAGGTAATATGTGTCTCGTAGATACGCAGTTCTAGGAAGAGGAGAAATTGACAATGCTTTTCGACTGAAAAGTAAATACAAGATTTAGATTCAAAGTCACAATTTCTCCACCTTTTAAACTAGGAGGATCTGTGTCAGACGAGTATTTGCTGAGAAGAAGGAGGGTGAAAATTACTAAGCGATTGAAAAGGACTTGTCATTTTCAGTGTCGTTGATTTCATCACTGTCTGACATCCTGAAACATTCAAAGGTGTGCGGCTCATCTCAGTCGGACTTACAGTTACTCTGATATAGGAGGGAGAAAAATAAGGATCGTAGGAAAAGAATGTGCTTTGTCCATTTCTTGGCGAAATTGAGGTCATATAATTATCTTTAAATGTTACTTTAACAAACTATCATGCATGAAGAGACTACACATGATGCGTTTATTACAACCAAATCGTTATTTGATGTGCAGATATACGCAATGCTAATTGTGTACTTTTAAAACGCTTTCCTGTAAAATTAATAAAATGGAAACATCACGGTTTTATCCTGTGGTCTTCAAATGGAGAATAATTATCTACCGGAAAAGCCTAAAGCTTTACATTCAAAATCATATCTTTCCCTTCCGTTTCATAATAGAGGAAATCTGACGGTGTAAATGTATCATCTTTGTGCGACTTTTAGGTTTTTAGAACTTGAAGGAACAGGCAAACACCAAGATGAAGAATACAAAGCTATTGGAAAGCACCTGCTACTTTTAGACTCTACTTCATAATTTTCCAATCAGTTTCATACCATTAGGAATCCAGCTGTTAATATCTCATTTCTGTTGAACCTGTAGAAAAAGTTTACTGAGATCTAGAAAAAGTGGAAATGAAGAAAAATAAGCGATTGAAATAGACCTTTTAGTTTTAAAATGAAAGTCTTAATTTCCCTCCGTTTCAGATCATCAGGAATACAACAGTTATTTGCTCACTTTTGATTGAAAAGCGCTTGCCAGTTTTAGAGTGAAAGTCACAGATTTCTCCACCCTTTCGGGCAATGAACAATTCAACAATGTGTGCCTGGCCCCTGTGTGATTTTAGTTACTGAGATCTGGGAGGGATAAAACAAACGATATGAAAACACAAGGGCGGAATGCAGAAAAAAAAATGAAAAAGATCTGCCAGTGTTAGAGTCAAAGTCATATTTTTCTCATCCTTTCGGACTATGGAAATCCAACGGTGTATGACCCATTCCTGTCGGTCTTGTAGTTGCATAGGTCTAGGGAAAACGGACGAACAGGGAGAACATAGCGTATTTTTTATCTTATTTGCTGAGATGCAAACGGGGCTCTAATAATCTAAAACGTCCTAAATATCTTCGTATGTTTGTGTAACTTTTTCGCTTCATCTTTGCTGTGCAGTCGTATGGTTAAGAAGAGAAATGTCTGCCTTATAACATAATTGATATTTGATAGCGTATCTGAAGTTCTGTCGATATTCTAGTAATGATAATGATAATAAGCCTTTCCTACAGCACATATATCGATAATGTAATAGTCAGATTCTTGTTCTGGAGAGTGAAGAAAAAGTGTGGAGATACCCTTATATTTGTAAAATGCTGAAATAAATGGAAAACAAACACATAGTAATGGGTACTGGGTGGAAGGCTCTATCTGTTGGAGGGTATGTTCTTCACGGCCGCCACATTGATCTCAACTGTTTTTCTTAAATGGGAAGGGTGTCATGTAATATGTCAGTCTGGGCTACAATTTTACGGAAAATACGCTTGTAAAGTCATTTTTTTCGTAAATGTATTATTGCGAAAGACAATGGCATGTGACATTCGTATGGACTAACGATGCTATAGCCTGAAAACACACATTTTGTTTTGAATTATGAAGAAATTGAAACCCAAGTGTATACAAATTGTTCATTATTATATTGTCATATCGATATGCATTTGTATAGATTTAGTTTAAATTTTCTTCATTATTTTAAAACGAAATGGCGTTTTCAGGTTATTGCATCAGTATCCTATAGTAATGTCACACACCATCATCTCTCACAATTATACATTTACGGAAAATTGACTTCAGAAACGTAATTCCTGTAAACTCTAGCCCAGACTGACATATTGCATGACTCCCTTTCTATTCAAGGAAACCAATCGATATTCAATATGGCGGAGTTCAAGATAGTGGTAGTGAAGAACATACCTTCCAACAGGTAGCGCCCTCCACCCAGTAACCATTACTATATATTTACTTTCCATTTATTTCAGCATTTTACAATATAGAGGGGTCTTAACACTTTTTCTTCGCACTCCAAAAATAAAAATCTGACTTTTATATCACCGATGCCTCCCAAAGTAATTGCGTTGGAGCTGCCAAAATTTGCATTTGCATTTTGACATTCTATCCATGATGCAAGGAAAAGATAGAATTTTTTCTGGCCCATCAGTATGTTAACTTGTAAGAGTAACGATACAGTGTGACAAACTGTTGAAGAAAACGATTAAGATTTCAATGTCAGAAGATGTACATTAATTTCCAGAGACCTCACATAATTTTTACTTCGGCTGGATACTACAAATATTCAGGATATTCTTATGCTAGTTAGTATAGTTTAGAATGTCTATATTATCTTACAGTCATATCAGCGAAATTATTGGAACCTTGAAAAAAATTCTAGACAATTACTTACCATATATTCCTTTACAAATTGGAGAATATACATATTTAAAATTTGCACATCGCAAAATGTTAACACGTGGAACTACTTCCGAATTCTTTCAAACTTAACGCAACTCCGTACTTAATAATCATAAGAACTGGCCAAATATCTACAATGTATGGCTACAGGTTAATTCCTTTCTAGAAATTGCTATTTCTTTCAACATTTCCAATATAAGGAATCCGTACCATAGGAAAAAGTGATGAACAGGTCCAGTGAATTTTTATTCGTTCATAAGGCTGACTGTTATTTGAATCCCTAACTTTAAACTCTATTTATTTTCAATAGAAATACCAGCTATTTTTTTATACATGAGTGAGTCAAATCTTTTGTAGTATTCATGGCGTTTACTTCCTCTATTCGTCATGTTGCTACGAATGCTGCCTAGCATCCAGATTAAGACAATTGTATTGCACGATCTTGATACACTTTCCCGCCAGATCTTCAACAACACGGCGATATGAGTTTCTGTACTTCGAGGTGAAAACTCCTGCAAGGTAACTTCCAAATTCTTTTGATTGTACAAGTGTCATGATCGGAGCAAAGGGGACATCCGATGGAGTAGGGTTTGCACTATAGGCTAGGTATAGGGGCCATTCGATTCCTTAAAGTTCCTGGAACTCATCCTTGGTCGTTCAATAATTTGGTTTTTCGTATTCTTATTGCAGAAGCACACACATTTTGTAGACCAATACTGAGTCATTTTGTTACACAATGACATACATTCACTGCAACTGTTCGGATAATATGTTAGTACTGATTTTTCGACCGTGCGGAAGGCCGTGCTTCGACCACTTATTATTCCAGCAGATGCAGAGCACGTTCATGTGTTCGATGCGTCCTTGTCTGGCTACAGGTTCTGGAAGGTTATTAATGTTATTTGGACTTTGCTTCTCCATGTTTGCATTACGGGAAAGTATATATACTTCTTCACATATAAGTATTCTCTTGATGCATGACAGCAGACGTTGGTTTGTCTGTAATTTCTTGTAAACGTGTACTGACGTTTATTTCACACAGGGCCATCTGCGCTTCATCAAGATAATAATTATAATGTGAAGAATGGGATCACGACAACTGGTCCCGCGAAAACTCGCCCCGCGACAACTCGACCCGGTCAATTCGCCCCACGACAATTCATCCTCTGCGACAATTAGTCCCTACGACAACTGGTCCCTACGAGAACTCGCCCCATGACAACCTGTCCCTACGACATTTCGTCCCACGATAACTCGTCCCACGACAACTCACCCCGCTACAACTCGTCCCACGACAACTCGTCCCTATGACAACCTGCCCCACGACATCTCGTCACACGACAACTCGTTCCACGACATCTCGCCCTGCGACAATTCATCCCTATGACAACCCGCCCCACGACATAGCCCCACGACAACTCGCTCCTCGACATCTCGTCCCACGACAACTCGCCTCACGACATCCCGTCATGTTTGTCATTCCATCATCTAAGGCTCAGGCCGGCATAAGAGAAGCAGGAAGGTGTCGCCCAGGGCCTGGTACCATCACAGTATTTTCCTGGTGTGATTGAGGAAAAGCGTCAGTTAGGATAGTAGGTCTCTGTGATTGATCCCACGACCTCCCGAATGCTAAGACAACGCTCTGCCGCTCAGCTACGGCCGCTTGATAACATATATATTAATAAGTACGAACATTTTAAAAGAAATATCATACAGATCGACCAATAGAAAAGTCTGTGCGGCTGGACAAAGCTTTTATGAAAATATTCTTTTAAAGAAAGATAGATGAGTAGAAGGAGAATGAGTTATGAAAACACATCAGAAAAAGTTGATCCTAACCGGGAATTGAACACCGGATCCCCCGAGTAGTAACAGGATGTGCAACTTAGTACACTAACCGCGCACATACTGAGCAGCACCTTGACCCTGGTCTTTCAAAGAAGTTCATCTGATACTTCGTGGCAACATGCAGAGGAAGATGTGCGAAAGCTTCATTATACATCTAGGCATACATATGCATATTAAAAAAGAATTCGTGAAAATGAGTAAAGTAGAAACGGATGGGTGACTGGAGAAATGTTCTACAGAAATAACTCTCATAAGAAATACATAAGAAGGAAATTGCGATTCTCTTTTGTTCAAACTTTATAAGGAAGAGAGGAATGCGAGTGCTTCATAACATATGGTTTCATGCAATGGTTTCTTAATTGTTCTGTTCTTCCCACGCAGGAAAATTTACATCAAATTTGTAACTTACCCAAAAGAACATAACGAATCAAACGGATTTCAAAGATGTGATAAGTTTGTTATGAAAAACGTACAACATCATTTTTGGCTTGTTTGCCCGCCGCTTGACGTATCGTATGTCGAAAATGATTAAAGATCGGCATTATTATGACAATACTACTATTTTATGTAGCCCTATAACTTATGTAGTATATATACTATGCTTCTGGAGTGGTTAAAGCGTGTAAGCTCTTGTCAACAAAGGAAAAAAGAAAAGCCGTGCTGAGTGCGTCATTCTGTTGGATTCTACTGGATGTTGAGTTTATAATTTACACCATATTATGGAAGACAATTTTTTCCTTTTGAGTTTTAAAACAAACTCAAATTTTGTATTTAATCTGGAAACGAGACTTGAAGCCCGAACTCTTGGAGTTGGTTATAGTATTTTGTGTTTGTTTTGGCCTGAGTTGGTCCAGAGTTTGAACAGCAGTTGTGCTGCGATTGTTATTATTATTATGGGTAATAATAATAGTAATAATAATATAATACTTCGTTGATATTGTTGTGTATGTAGAAAATATCTGCTCTTTGTTTGTGAAAGCAACTTTTTTAATGGTGGAAGTTGTTTCATTGCTGTTGACATCTTCAACTGTCTCATGGAGTTGGAAGGATAAGCATTACAGTTGTCTGGTTAGTTGGATTCTGAACCATTTCATGTGTCTGATCTCTACGGGGTTGAACTTGTGGCTACGTGCATAAGAGATGATCGTGATAGCCACTTCTGTATCGCTAGGTCATTTTGTCATAAGTTTGTTTATAAAAGAGTAGTTTGATCTCTAACAGCTTTTTAAGAAGATGTTTGTTTTCTACGTATATCCGGTAGTATTATATGCACTATGGTGCCCTGGTTTAGTTCATCGAGCATGGATAACACGGAAGCACGTTTTGGTAACCACAATAGTCCAGTGTGGTGTAGTTCTCGTTTGGATTTCAGGGTAATACCCAACATATTTGGTTTCTTGTATATTTTTTTCTTATAAAATATTTGGCACTAGATTGTTGTTTTAATGGGAAATGTTTGTTCTACTTCAGCACAACCGTGCTGGAAAGTGTGTTTCTGGAGCTTTAGTAATAAATGTACACCCCTCATATGTACTGACTTGGTAATAATTTATATATATATATATATATTGGCAGGTGCGCACCTGCTTGTATGAGAATGAGTTTAGTTTTCTTATTTTAGTACTTTGTTTTGTTTTATCATTAGGCTTATAGCGTGATCTACATTAGCGTATGTTAATAGACTCTTTAACGCTAAAAAGTTGTTTCAGTTGTCGGTATGATATGAGCGTTATTAAGCCTTTTTAAGTTGATTTTTATACTTTTGTTCAACTATGACAAGGCTTGGTTGAATCGAAATGCCCAAAGAGAGGACAGATTCCGTCATATGTAGACAAATTTTGTTTATTTTTTTGTCATAAGTTTTTTTCTTTATTGTTTCTAGCATTGGCAGATTTAGGTACTCGAAACCTTTGATTCTTTCTCAATATTTTTTTAAGTTGATGTGGATGTTAAATTTTGTGCTAAGTATAGCAAATTTTATCATCTTTTGTTAATATTATCAGTATTTTGCCCAAGCGACAGGTCTTTTGAGGTAAGTTTAACCTTCGCCATTTACCTATTAGTCCAAACGTGTGTGAGGAGAGTTGTGGTTTGGCCCTTTGTTTGGATTTAAACCCTTTATTTTTAGAGGGTAAATTAATGTGGAGGATTCCGTGTTTTCGAAGCTGAGCTTAGTTTTATAACATTAAGATTTGAAGATAGTTTCGATTTTTTTTAAAAAAAGCTATAGTGACCTTAATGAAGACCTTTGTTTTAATAAAAAAAAAACAAGCTTTATGTTGCATCAGTGTAGAGACTATACGTTTGTTTTCTTCAAGGGAGTCCAGCGTTTACTCTGGATTTCCCAGTTTGTATGGATTCTGTGTCGTAAAGGTTGTTTTGCATACTTTGGTTTGTAGATCCCTTTTTTGTTTAAGTTGTGGGATCATGTAAGTTTTGCCACACTAGTTTCAATTTTGGGTGTGGCGTCATTCTAATTGTCGTCAGAAAGTTGGTTGAATGCTTGTGGAGCTAATGTTACCCTCAGCAAGATACAAAGTTTGTTTCTCGGTTTGAATATAGGTACAGGACTGCGTTGCATTTCACGGATAGTGTGCCTCTGTGTTGAAGGATTCTGGTCTGCCTTTGAACAGATACGAACCCGACCTGCCTTGTTCCAGAGTCACCTCAGAACACTTTTTTAAAATGTCCTTCTTGTAATTGGCTGCTATATCAGAACAGTTTGCGCTAGCTTTTTCGACCTATTTTGATCTGTTCAGCTGATATCTTTTGTAAGCCTTTTGCGAGAAAAAAGGGTAAGAATAACCTTCCCTCTCTTTTTTTCGGGTACGAATAAGCAGTAGCAACATTGTACAAGAAACTCCCAATCACCACAACCGGCCTCTGGGAAATCAGATAGGCCATATAGAAATGATTACCAAGTCAATACATATGAGGGGTGTACATTTATTATTAAAGCTCCAGAAACACTTTCTAGCACGGTTGTGCTGAAGTAGAACAAACATTTCCCATTAAAACAACAATCTAGTGCCAAAGATTTTATAAGAAAAAATTATGCAACGAACCAAACCTTGTTCATATCCGGTCAGAGGCAAAGACCAGAATCCTTCAACACAGAGGCTCACAATGCGTGAAGAGAGACTTGTGAAACGCAGTCCTGTACTTATATTTAAACTGAAAAACCAACTTTGAATCTTGCTGAGGGTAACATTAGCTCCACAAGCATTGGTTGAATTTTTGACGACATTTAGAATGGCGCCACAGCCAAAATAGAAAATACTGTGGTAAAACTTACATGATCCTACAACTTAAAAAAGAAAGGGATCTACAAACCAAAGCATATTTTAAACAACCTTTGCGACACAGAAGCTATACAAACTGTGAAATCCATAGTAAGTTGAGTAGCACTGGACTCCCCTCCCTTAAAGAAATAAACTTATAGTTTCCACAGCGATGAATACAGAGCTTGTTTTTAAAAAACAATGCCAAGGCCTTCCTTAAGGTCACTACAGCTTTTAAGAAAAAGCGAAATTATCTTCAAATCTTAATGTTAGATAAAACTAAACTGTTTCCAAAACACGAAATCCTCCACTTATTTTACCCTCTAAAATTAAACGGATTAAATCCAAATAAAGGGCCAAATCGCAACTCTATTCACATACGCTTCGATTAATAGAGAAATGGATAAATTTAAACTTACCTCAAAGACGTGCCGCTTAGGCAAAACACAGATAATATTAACAAAAGATAACAAATTTGCTATACTAATCGCAAAATGCTACACCCAAAACTTAACTAAATATTGAGAAAAAATCAAAGGTTTTTAGCACCTAAAAATAACAATGCTAGAGCCAAAATGAAAAAAAAAACTAATGACAAGGAATAAAAAGAATCTTTCTACATAGGACGGTATCTGTCCTCTCCTTGGGCACTTCTATTCGACTGAGTCCTGTCATAGTTGAACAAAACTACAAAAGAAAAAAGGCCTAATAACGCTCATCTCACACCGACACCCTTTTAACATTAAAGACTCTATTAGCAGACCTTGAGGTAGATCACGCTACTGCTGATTAAATGCACTTAAATATCACAAGTGTAAAGTAAACAACAAACATGGCATCGAGCCCAGTGATAAGTAAAACAGTGTATTGAAATAAGAAAATAAAACTCATTTTTAATCAAGCAGGTGTGTGCACCTGGCAAAATATATATATATTTTAACAGTAGCAAAAATGTCCAGGAAACCCACAATCGCCAAAACCAGATAGGCCTAACAGAAATGATTAGTAAGTCAGTACATATGAGGAGTGTACACTTATTATCAAAGAGCAAGAATCACACGTTGTGCTGAAATAGAACAAACATTTCCCCATTAAAACAAAAATCTAGTGGCAAAGAATTTTTTAGAAAAGATTGTAGAACAAAGCAAGTATGGAAGGGTATTACCCTGAAAGCCCAACGAGAAGTACCATACCACACTGGCCTATTATACTTATCAAAACGTGCTTCCACGTTATCCATGTTCGATAAACTGGACCAGGCCACCAGAGTACATATAATACTACCGGATATCCGTAGAAAACAAACATCTTCTTAAAAGGCTGTTAGAGATTAAACTGCTCTTAATAGACACACTTAGGGATAAAAATCACCTAGAGAGACGGAAGTGGCTATCACGATCATCTTATGCACGTAGCCACAAGTTCAAACCACGTGGTGGTCGATCACATGAAGTGGTTCAGAATCCAACTAACCAGACAACTGTAGGGCCTGTCTTTCCAAGCCCATCTGGCAGTTGAAGATGTCAACAGCAACTACCAACAACTACTATTAGAAAAGATGTTTAAAAGAACCCAACAACAAATAAAGTGACAACTGCGTATGCATACACAACAATAGCAACGGAATATTATTATTACTATAAACAATAATAATAATAATAATAATAATAATCGCAGCACAACAGCCGCACTAAGTCTGCACCAAATCTCAGGGAAAAAACAAACACAAAATACTTTCCGCAACTCCATATTTGGAAAACGAAACCAATACCAACATATTATATTTGAAATTATTCAAATGTATATATTTATAATTAAGGACCGCAGAAGAGAGAGATTCCCAACACAGCGAACACGTTCTTATACATGATAGACAATGCGCCTCATCAAAAAGGATGCAAATATGCAGATATACCCACTAGAGGTATTGCTTCGCCACATAAATAAGACTCAAACAGAGGAACGTTCTGTGATGGCTCCGAGAGTTCGGGCTTCAAGCCTCACCTCTAGACTAAATATAAGTTGTCGTGGGACGAGATTTCGTGGGGCGAGTTGTCGTAGGGACAAGTTGTCGCGGGACGAGTTGTCGTAGGGACGAGTTGTCGTGGGACGAAATGTCGTAGGGACAGGTTGTCATGGGGACAGTTCTCGTAGGGCCCAGTTGTCGTATGGACTAATTGTCGCAGAGGACGAATTGTCGTGGGGCGAATTGATCGGGGCGAGTTGTAGCGGGGCGAGTTTTCGCGGGACCAGTTGTCGTAGACCCGTGAAGAATGATATAGTTCCGGATGCTTTTGCCGAGGCCATGATGCTAAAGAACAAATTTGGGGAGTGAGGTACGGTACTTGACTGTAATTACCGAGTATATATTGTAGGAACTCACTATAGGAACTGGCGCAGGGCCTAAGAAAGGAAGGTATTTAGACTACCTGATCTTAGCGGCTTTTTCTGTCACTTCCCAGAAGCAATGAAACACTGCACATTTCTTCAGAGCGCTAATAACTATAAAAGTGCACCGTGCCAACAGCGGAAGACTTTGACGCCTTGAACTGCTTTGATCACGTCATATGCGCTCCGCAGATAATGCACAAACGTAAAATTGGAAAAACTCTTCATTCGCCTTTGAATGACCAGATAATGTTATCATTTGTTCTGTTATAGTTTTCGCGAGTTTTGAAACACACTACACATCCGTATGTAGGATTTATCGCTTGCAATTGTTTTATACTGAAGCTGGATATAAGTTTCCTGGAATGGATCATTCGGGCGAAGGAATTTTGCGAATGAACATACACTCTGCAAGTACTTTGAGTAAACGATAAACCCATAAAAATGGCAGTACTACATGGGTTTAAATATTTTTCTAACATTACTTAATTCTTCACTCAGCATGTCTTCGGCTGCTAAAATGGAAATGGAATCGTCCGAAGCGTACAATCTATATTATTACATTAATACACGTTTCCTTCAAATTTAAATTCATTGCTTTATTGTTTATTATCGCAAACATTACCATCGAATATATTTTATTTTCTAAATGATTAAACAAAACTGAAGAGTCTTAACTTTCTTTGGAGTCTAATCTTGTGCAACTGTTTTGCATCATCCAGCTACGAAATTTACGGATTTATTTTCCAAATATTCGTTTTGCCAGATTTTAATCCAGCATTCTCTTTACTAGTCTTGATTATTTTCCCACACATCGCACGAACCTTCAATAACTCTATTCTGCATTCAAGGGTTCTTTTAACTGCTTTTGGACTTCGATTCTTGATCTTGGGTTATGAATCGTATATGTCTTTTCCCGCTGCGGAGTAATTTAGTAGCACATTATTGATATGGTTTTAGAATCACTGCAAATGCATGATTTCGAATTAAAGCACAGTAGATTTATATGGAAACGAACGAATCAGAAGAGATGTTACTGAGAAATTGTTACGATGTTTAGACCATCAACATAATTTATGATATTTAGTATTGAAATAGCATCGCTTGTATAACCCTTTACCGCCTTCAATTCAAAGTACACACACAATAAAAATCAAATACGTCTCAATCAAAAATGAGTTATTTCAATACTTACTTTCACGTAGAGGACATTCGGATAGAGGAACACATGTGTCATCTTTTAGTGTACGTGAATATCCTTCTTTGCAAACGCACCCAGGTTGAACAAAGGTTTTACAGTTTTCTCTCTTCTCCCAAAAGCACTGGTCCTCACAAGAGCTATAATAAGTATACTCCTCATTTTCGCCGCACTCTGTTGGATATAAATTTTTAAAAATAATAACTCCTAACTAAATTACTAATATAAGCAATAAAGATAAGTGGTTTCGTTGCAAATTTACTTTATTAAAGAATATAAAAGTAGCCAATAAAGTTTCTGAATACAACTATTTACAATACAGTTAAAATCTTATTAATACTGTTTAAGCTCATTGACTCTTAGCACTTAAGCTATGACCATATCGTCTGACATATATTTATATCTTCTAACCATGTTTATTCTCCAGTCGATGAAAATAGAAGTGATTCCATAGAAGGTCATCAATGGTTTCTATGGCCTTAACGTTTTAACTACACATAATGTATTTTTAGTTTCCTAGCTTCCCTCCAGTTTTTTTTTCTTTCGTCTCCCACATTGATATATACAAGGCTCAGAGTGACGAGATAAACCTTTTGTTTTCGCTTCATTTCCTTTTTCCTTTTGTTTTTGGGTAATCGGAACTAAGCATTTATTTTGATTGGTTTAGAAATACATCACAATACTATCGTGGTATAACGTGATTAGTGGACTGTCATTCGTTATTGCTGTGACGTACTTTGTGTAACTGTTAATTCCAAACGTATTTTGCATGTTTTTTTTCCCTCAGAAGTACATTTGAAGAAACAAGAAAATAATATACGAGGCACAATGTGGTGGATTTTCAGTATGGCCGCCGAACGAAAGGAATAAAATCGTGCATTGGATTATTTCCTCCTGACCATCATTTTTAATAAATTTTATTGAATCTATATCGTTCATATCTGTCAATTCGTAGAACTTTATTTACTTGTATATTTTAAGATGAAATTCCTACTTAAAATTAAGTTAATTTTAAAATCTAAAACACCCGTAAGGGTCTAATAATTCATACTTGCTGTACGTATCTGGAGATGGAAATTGCGTCACTGAACTCTTCTCACCACTGAAGCCAAACACCAGAGCCCAGTTATTAATTGCAATTTGTCAAATGCAGTTGCACCATAGTACAATGTGTTACCCTCCAATGAGTGTGCAAAAAATACGGAATAATGTGTATAAATGCTTGAACAGACTATAAAGAATATCTTTGGACGCATCAGCTGTTGTAACTATATGCATGTTTATATGAAAGATTAGTGATGCAATAGAGTGAAAATATACTTGTGTATATTTTATAGAGTAATATTTTAAAGCAAATAATTATGTATCTTGTGATCGGGAGTTTCTTCTCTTCCAGCAGGCGCCTCGCTACGTGGTGATAAGGGAATGCCGACTTAATATCATGGATATCAGAAATATTCAGGGGCGGATTAAAACGAGTACTTCTGTCTTGTAGCCAGTAGACGGATCTGCAAAGGAGGATAGCCCGGTCAAAAATATCATGATGAAGGAAACTACCTTCACCATTGCCACCCTGGGCCTGAATATGAATGACGTCGACAAGCCTCTGAGATAGAGGACGACATTTTTGACATTTGCCTTTACTGTTAGGCCGTAGAACGGACAATTCTACACCGTTAAATAATGTCAAGAGAAGGCAAAAAAAAAATATATGTGTTCTTCTGTAATAAAATATCCCGAAAATAAATTACTTTCTCATTCGGATCTCCAAACACGGACTGCTTCAAAGAGTTCCAAGAATAGGATTGTGAAACATATTTAATTAAGAACATCAGAGTACGAACAATATACAAAGCAGGCGCTCTTCAGACGATAGTACTGAGACTGAAAAGTACTGATTAGATTCGGCAGAAAAAAATATTTATTTCAAACTTATTATGGTAAGGAATGAATGAAAGTATTGAATTCGATTTAGTATCTGTTAATATGACACAAACTACTATCAAGCCATCTCGAATGGAAGAGTATAGACCAATTTCATCGCTTTCTTCTGAGGGACCTATATAATTTCTTGTACCTGGAGATACTGCAGAATATATATTAATCCTGCACATATTTATCTTTATGTCAAGTGGAAGATAACAAGGGAAAATTGAGTTAATTTGCAAGTAGCAACAGCAATCAAAAATATTTCGATTGTCAAAAATAATTCCAAGTTTAAGATATGGAAATGATTATTTAAGCCATTGTATTTGGTTTAGAGTCGATAGAGGTCGAAGTTGAATATGAGGAATATAAAACAGACTTGTAAGGTGCACCTCGCACAGTAATAGTATTACACTCACGGCAAATCACGACAAGTTTTTCGAGTCTCTTCTAAAAAGAACAGTGATCAATTTGGAAGATATTAGATGTCCAAAATATAATGCATTAGCATTTCCATCGCAATGTTGTGCAAATCATGTTCAACAGTTTACAAGATTTCGTTCTGCTTTAAGAGGATCTTCAGTGTATGCAAAATATTTAACTTAATATCATCTACGTTCTTTTTCTTAACTGAAAACAAAACAGTGTATGAACCAACACCAATTAGTGAAAGTGATTCTGATATGGAGTGACGAGATTTTAAGTAGTACTTTAGGACTGTGCTAGTGCAACTACACTTACTGGAATATATTCAGTGAACACTTTATCGAAACAAATTCATTATCCAGCGGCACTTATGGTGAATTTAAGTCCGTAATCTTCTACTGGAAGTCAGTAAACTGGAAAAAAGTTATTGATGAAAAGGCACAGAGTCAATAGTTTGACAGCTTAGGAAATTAATATACCAACCGCATTGAGACATTTTAAAAGCGTAAATGTAAATTATTTCGAGTGATTGAAAGTCAAGTTGAAGAGAAAATGTCCATATTTTGCTGATTATTATTTATAGCTTTTATCTATTTCAGTGCACGAAGACAAAATGTAACGTATGTGTTCGTACTACGAATCTTGAAAGAAATGATGAGATTGTAAAACTCTTGTAAAAATATTATAAAACGAAAAGAAAATGCAAGTAATTTCTGTATATAACAAAACAAAATATTTTATTTACAAAATCCTTAAGTGAAAAACAGAAAAGATATGTAGTACAGATATATTTATTTCTTATACTACAAAATAGTTTTAAGAGAAAATGTGAAAATGTTAATACAAATGAATGAGATAATAGACAATGGAAGGAAGCATAAGGAAGTTTGATTAGAATGTTAAGTATTATACACCATTTTTCAACCTCTACAACATCTATATTTATATGTTTCACAATTTTAAATTACACACAAACGTAAGTTTACACCTTCAAGTTTTCAAAGAATCATTTTAAAATATCAATTTAACAAAACATTAGAGATGTGAAGGAAAGAAAATTAAAATTACAAGTCCTAGCATGTTCGGAACATAAAAAAGAGAAAATCCTATTCATAGAGAATCGCTGCCCATCAATTGGTTGTTCACTCGAGCATTAATAGATTGAAACAAATCAAGGTAACACCTGCATAAATATCAAGTCGTAGCTTGTTTCAAGAGGTGGTCAACTACGTTCTCAAAAGGCTGTTGTTAAAATTCACAAATTCTCTCTTGCTCTTACAATTCGAAGAAAAGCCTTTGTTCAACACAAATTCAATCCATTGTCCACTCGAGCAAAATAAAAAAAAAATCTACTGTTCACTTAAAAAAGTTATAGTGAACATCTGCTTCCTCCTCCGAGCTTCACGGGTTTTAAACGAAGAAAAATTCCTAAAATTATATTAAAAGCCATTGTGCAAAAGTTACAAGTTCTATGTATTCACCTACTTTCCCCGAGCATGAAAATACGAGACTCAAAATTAAGTTAGTTGTGTAAGTGATGTTCTCGTGAAAGTCGCAGGGCACGTCCTGTCCACGTTGACCGCGAAAGCTGTGATACTCACCGCCTATATCTTCCCCCCGCCAAAAATTTCCATGTTTTGCCCTAAAAATAAAATGATGATCCCTCCTACAAATGAATCTCATATCCTTAACAAAATCAATATCAAACCTTATCATATAATAAATTTATCTTATAATAACGCCGTATACCTCCCCAACAGGTTCGGGGCGGTTTTAAATATCCACAATCCGCGAATTCATTATTTTTATTAATTTAATTAATCAATTCATAAATAAAACTACTCATCAAAGATCTTATCCTCGTTTTGGTGTCAAGGTAAATATCTGGAATGGTTATAGCTTAGCCGGGGAAGGAAAAAGCCGCCACAACCACACAAAAACATAGCTCATCCTACCCCTTCCAAAACAACCAAACACAGGACGTTCTGGAATGTGACGTCAGACTTCATAGAGCAATGAAAGAGCTAGAAAAACTATTAACACTCACAAAGATACTACTGATCCAAGAAGTGTCCATAGAGAACTCCCAAACACAGAACTTCAGTAGCAAAGATGTAACTCCACACCAGTTAAGCACCAGTCATGCTTGGATACATTTTAAATAATATTCGACCATTGTAGAATGTTTGTACTTCATTCTCCATGTTACTTACGATTTTTGTATTTATTGATTTAATTTCAACCTTTTCGCCTAGAAAATACATAAATAATCTAAGGTCTTATCGATAACTGTATAGTGTATAATGTACAGAAACTACCTAAACACACACACAGACATACACAACTGAAATAAGTAGTAAAATATTACTTACCTAGACGAGGACAATCAATAACTGAAATGCATGGACCACCTTCATATTCGCGTACATATCCTTCTTTGCACTGGCAGCCAGTCCAACAAACCAAAGGACACGCTCTTTTACGAGGGCTGTTACAGGCAGGTTCGCAGTATCCTACACAGTTACTATACGTCTCATTTGTTGAGCATTCTGTATTGCAAAGAATATTTAATGTAAATTAATGAATTCTTTCATAACAGTGAAATTACTAATAATTGGAAGAGAGTATGAGCTAAGTAATCTTGTGTTAATATTTTTTATCATTGACGCTGTTAATACTTTCATATGCACTCTCTTCTAAAAAGTAATTGGTCAACCTGCAATCTGCGATAGATAAGTGTTTCAGTGAGCAAGGAACCCTGTTGGGAAGAACATAGTGATCGGTGAAGAGCTTGTGGACTTCGAGAATTCGAGGGATCATATCTCAACTCAGGACAATATCGACTAAGTTAAACAGATTCCAATGAGCTATGGAATTCATCCTACGTCAGTGGAAGATAAGGAGTCGTTGTAGTAATGGAAAACGTAAATTCCGTTGAACACATTTGAGACTTGTTGCTAGCATGGCGGGAAAAATCCAGTGGAAAAATCCAAAATCCACTCAGTTTCCGTTGCCAAAGTGTCTGAGACCCTCCACGAGGAATGGTGGGACATTAAAGAGTCCAACCTGAACCACTTATTTCAGAGCATGAAGCAGGAAATGTCCGTCTTTATTACAGTAAGAAGTGGCTCAACAAGGCTTTGGTTTTGAAAGAGCAGGGACCCCACACAAGCAATGTAGGTGGGTGATCATTACTTTCTGCTAGATAGTACATATATGAACTAAAGGTGTTAATATAATAACCAACGTTCGTCCATATTACTAACCCGTACTCTCATATATCTCATTTCGATTATGAGTAAAAGAAAATCCTCAATTACTACGCTTCTATGTTTAGTTGCTGCACTCAATTTGTTACCGTTAATATTTTGGCTTTAGTTACAACTTAATCAAGTAATGTTATGGCTTGCGGATCTCTCAATAATGGACATTCGCCATTGGATTCTATCTTTGGGATGATAAAACCTGTTTTCTACTTCATCTACTTCTTGAATATCCTGCTAATATTGTTCACCCAGCGATATCCTAGTCTTCCAAACAGCCTCTTTTTTCTCTCCGGTATCCAAACCACAATGTAACATAGACTTTGTTTTTATTTATTTTAGCTACATGGCTATCTTAGCTGTCTTGATTTTATTATTCTTATAATTTCGAGAGAACCATACACTCTCTGGAGTTCACTATTCACTTTCTTCCATTCCCTGGTCATCTCGCCCTATTTCGGCCAGTACATCATTCTCAAACTCTTATTTCAAAAGTTCACAATTTATAGGCAGCTTCTACGGTTGTACTCTTTCACGAAAATAAAATATTACCGGAAGAATAACTATTCTATATATTTTCAGTTTTAGCTTCATTTATATTAACAGCTAGGTTACGAGCTCCTTCAATAGAAACATGCTTGGAAGATGCTAAGCGATTTTTACTTCTTCTCTGACCATGTTTTACAGTTTTTATATGAATCCCGAACTATTTAAATTGTTTGTTTCCTTTAGAGTCTATTCTTCATTGCTATTTTTCTATTTCTGTCATCTCCTGTTTATCGAATTGTTATCGTAAAGTTTGTTTTCTCAGCGTTTATCTGCAAGTATATATCATGGAAATTTGCTTCTAAGACTTCTTCTAACACTGCATATTTCTTTCTAGTACATCTATAGAGTTACTTATTGCGTCAACATCAACCTCGTATACTAACAGCCACTTTAAGTAATGCAATGTTAGCACAATTTTGTTGTCTTTTACTTTTAGGTTAGTTTAATATAACGCTAGGAGTAGTGGTGATAAGGATTACCATATCTCCATCCGTTGCGAATATCCAAACAGGAGAAGTAATCACAGCCGCAGACGCAGGTATGTTGCAACTGCACGTTAAGATAATTGGCTCACTGTGTTAAAGTTATCGAAATAAGCTTTAGCTGCTGAACAGTAAACCCTTACCACTGAACCCTTAACTTGTCCTCAAGGGTCATTCAAAACGCAAGAGATACTCTGTTAATTTTTAAATTAGCAACATAATAGTCGAAACAATAATCATATCATGATGTTACGAGAGAGGTGACTAAAATTTTGCGCTAAAGCAGCAGCATGTCTGCCATCTTGAAATTCGCCATATTGAATTCCGGTGAGATTTTTTAAATAGGAAAATAATCATGTGAGAAATCAATCGAGACCAGAAATGTCTCCCAAATGGAATGGTAAAATTAGTTTTAAGATATATTCAGAAGTTTTCAAGTTATTGCCAGTCGAACTATTTATAGGTATCCATGGAATGTGTGAAGTAGGATGATTCACTTGTACTGGCTGATAATTATTGTGTTGTGATACGTATTTTTATTGGATTTTGTATGGAGGACTAAACCAGGGGAATAATGTTTAGCCACAGGGGCTCCGCAGCTTGAAAAAGAATCGAAACCCTAACGTAAGGTATATTAAACGAGAATTTATGAAAAATAAAAGAGAAAGAGCAACAACACAGCTAAAAAATTCAGTACTTTTACTGCTACATTAACTTAAATATGTTGAGATAATTGAGAAGCTCCTTGAAGTCGAAGTATTAAGATGATATTTGTAATTTGTCCACTCGTAGTTTCGTAATAGCTTTCAAAATTTTAGAGTCAATGTTTAGATGATATGAAATTGAGTTATCAGAAATCTTCATTAGTTTCTTCTTCCGATTGTCAAAGTGTAGTATTCTGTAAGAATGCTTGAAACATCATCTTCCCAAATTTATAAACCTTGGAGATGATCCCTCTCATTAGTGACCCTGCAACTTCTTCCCGATCAGAAAGAATGTTTACCAAGTCTTTCCGTGTAACCTAAATATATATTTATTATACAGTTGGGGTATAGAGTCCCCGTATCAAGAGGGATAGGGCCTTAACAGAAGTCTCGTCTCTTGGCCCTCAATAACATTTTCAGTAGAGACGCACCGAATGACCCTAGTTTCCATTAGCTTTTATCTAGCAATTCTTGCCAAATAACGACTAAGTTGAACCTAAACTGTACTATGTAGTTTATTCCGGGATGCCCAAAATTTGAGTTTTTATATTGTTACGGGGGGCCAATATGCACTTAATCAATTGGAATAGTACATATTTATCAATATATTTTTTTACGCGCAAGCAAGGGCCACCAGCATCCTTGATTCCCTAAAATCTCGGTATATATTTTTTTCTGTAAATCCTCATACATATTTTGTTTTCGAAACAATAAATAAATAAATCAATTTCGAAACTGTGGCTATCATTCTAGTCACGAAATATTAAGAACTGCACGTCAACACATTAAACATCCATAACAGGTTGATAGAGCCTCACGTTGCTATAAAGTACGAACGTCACGGTTCATCATTACACGGACTTGCACATCCTAGTTTGATCTTCTGATCGCTACAGTGACGTAATTTCAAGCAATCAGCATAATTCTTTCTACTTAAGCTGTTCGTGATTTTCTGAATGCATGTAGAGGAGCACTGCTTAAAGGAACAAGTGGCAACATTAACATTATTTAACCGGAACTGAAAATACAGTAGTATATTGTAGAATAAAAGAAGTGTACGAAAGTAATACAGAATTGCTATAAAAATATAAAATACTGTAACATATTGTAATGGGGATAACCAAAAATAAAACTCTAATCTAGAATGAAAGACGCTGTAATTATTGTTGTATATGCTCGACAGACAGATCAACAATAAACCATTACGGGATCTTGGCTTGGGCCTTCTTAGCTAAAAACAATTTTGGAATATAATTGGTTCCAGAAATACCGATGAGTTCAGTGTTCTTGTTTGGCAGCCAATTACGTAAACAGAACTTACATTCTATGTACATGATATGAACAAGAGTGCATACATATAGTTAAACGCTCAGACAGTAGTAGTCTATGCAAGCTACACGGATCAATTACGTAATTGCAAGTTACTTTGACAACAATAAATCATGCTATTGTAGTTAAGCAAATAAGCTATTGGCATATTGAGTTATAAATTAAAAATAAAATGTATTAGGTTAGTGACGTTTAATATGAGGTTGAGTTTAAATTTTGAAACACGTTATTGATTTGGAAACAGATGTATCCGTGTTCTTACTGTAAATTGACATATTTTTTAAATCTATAGTGGCTATAAAAATTAAAGTATTTATGATGGGGCCCCAAGAAATGACCCTCCTTAGCCTTTGTGGCTGTGCCTATCTGCCGATGCTACTGCACACATTACCACTTGTAGATGCTGCTTCTAATTGTTCAGTCCAGGGGTAGTGATTAGTGAATTAAGAGTGTTCTTTAAGCATTGTGGAATTTCGTTTTAGTGAATGATACTTTGTGTAACGACCCATTTGTCTTTCCAAACGCATCTTCATCATTACGAGCTGTCATCTGCGTCAACTGGTTTACATTAGGCGATGAGGCATCATCATTAGATTATCAACATCATCAACATATTCAGCATAATATTATTGCACGTCTAAAGTATATTCCCTGTCCTTTTCGTCGTTGTATTGTCTACCCATACACTTCGATAGAATATTGTGGAGAGATTTTAATAAAATTATATCGTCTTCCGTTGGTTTGGATTCACCGTGAAACTGCAGCATATTCTCCGTTCATGCACATCTTGGGCCATGAACTTACAATTTGCATGAGTACAGAAAACAGTGTCATAACTCAAAAGAGTAGAATTTTACAGGAGGAGGAAAAGAAGCGATGTCTTACTTAAAAAACTATATTCAAAATACGTCAAAAACTTCTCTTATCTACCGATTTAGATGGTGTTGAGCAAAATTTTTGTTGTGACACTTTTCTTGCTAATGTACGAAATTCTGAAAGGATTGCCAGCCATGGTAGCCCAGCCAACAGAGCGAGAAATATAACAAAAAATGACTCATTTTTCGTAGCTAACCTTACTTTCGTTAAAATAGCTACGAGCATACAAATAATTGATACATACAGTGCGACATATAGATCGTCCTACTGAAATTGAAGTATTTTAGAAGCGATATACCTGTATTTATTACCTTGAATAATTAGTAACCTCTTTCTGTCTCCCTGATTTTTACTTTTCACGAAGTCTTCTTCACAATCCTTTAGCTAGGGGTTCATTAATACTTCAATTTGCCGAGTACCTGTGGCTGATAATTCACTCATACCTACTGGTATATCCTGCCAGAAATCATGCAAGAAAAATACGTTTCACAATACGATAATTATTATCAGCTAGTATCAGTTCTGAATTTGAATATAATTATTACCCATAGGCATATATGGTTCAGGCTGGTACATGATAGGAATAAGAATGTAGAAAGAGTCTGAAAATTAAATGTAAAAATTTTCCTGATGTGACTGCGTGAAAACCGCTGAGAAAACACAGTTAGGATAGTCTGCTATTGATATTGAAAGTTATATCTTCTGAATTCGAAGATAACGCTTTACCAAGTGAGTTATGGCGGCTCGGTAGCACCCAGTACGAGATAATTATTACTCCACACATTTCATAAATAGAGAAATTCCGGTAGAGAAAATACGCTAATCTTTCTTATTTTTTCAGTTGCACTGATCAGCGGTAAACATCACTTGGTGTGTGCACTCCGCTATCCTGTTGGTGTAATAAGATACGTTTGTAATCATCGGAGGAATATTCGAATAAACATGTACGTTAACTGATCTGTAGCTTGAGAATTTTATAGCAGGTTGATATTTCATGTTTAGAATCTGTTTCTAGTCAAACAGCTATAATGTATATAAATTGAGCAGTAAGATATAGATGGATTCTTTGAGGGTGTGTTCTGTTGATTTTTGTCATGTTAACCCACATTCGTAGTTCCCAGTGTGGTGCTATGTCTGTACCTGAAGCTTGGGATAGATGCTGTATTTCCTTGGAAACATGAAAACAGCTTCCGAAATATAGGTGATGTTAATCGCCTAGTAACGTGTACAGCCAATTAGCACAGGCTTAACAGCGATAGGTTTTTCAGCCAATTACAAGACACAAAAAAAAAGTTAAGCGATCCGCCGTTCTAGAAAATAATGTGCAGTTTAAATAATGTACATAATTTGTTGATAGCAACTAGTTTCAAAAAAGAAAAAAAGATAAAAGACAAACATTTATGATTTAGTCACAGTTGGCGAAAAAAAAAAATAACATTTAAAATGTCTCATCAGTATTACTGTTTTGCCTAATTGGCAGGTGTACTTGTATATTTTATGATTTTGTCTTGTTTTTCCTACAGGGAGCTTTACTGACATTATAGGAGCTGATTATTATATAGAGATATGGTACTAGTTGCTGCATTTTGAATCACAGGATATATTTACTAGCTGCTGAAGATAATAACGGATGTTGAATTGATGAAAGGAAATGCAGGATACTTATGGTATGTTCTGTATTAATACTTTAATGGTTCAATTATTAATTTTGAGATGTTAAGCTCCAATGAATGTGGCTACGAACGGATGAGAATCTATTCTTCCAGAAGTGTTTACATACTTGTATTTTTCACGACTGAAGGTATGTTAATCAAGCAATCTGGAAAACGATGGTATTTGTCTTTAGGAACAAATATTCTTTAGTATAATTTCTATATTGAATTCTGAACGGAGTATAGTCCAGATTGGGTTTACTCATATTGATATATTTTACGTTTATCTTATACAACCGAATATACCTGACATTATTATAAACAGTAACAAGAATGTCTACGATATAACGTGATAAAAAATCACAGAAATGATCTGCCCTGTTACCTACTAAAATCACATTCCAATGCTTGTTCATAATTTGCGTATAATGTTTTCGGTATCAAATTAGTTTGCAGACCTGATCTTATGCAACACTAATAAATATCACATGAACGTTATAAATATATCAAACGATACATCCCTGGGTGTGGTGTTTCCATGTTTAACAACCGCTGACCGCACCACAGGTTTAGTCTCTTGCAAACGCAAACCTGCTATCTTCTCGCACTTAGCAGCGCAGAATCTCCCTGTCTCTCGCGAATAACAGGTTTAAGCTTGCGATGACGTCATTGTGAACTTCTCCTCATTTCTTTCCTGCACACAATCTTACCTGGGCACTATTAAGGTTTCGTTATAGCAAATTATTTCGAATCACTCTTTTACTTCATTTTCGTGTTTCTGTCAAGAATGGCCTAGTTTGTCCCTTCTGTGCGCCGACCAATAAAATAAAGTGTGGATATCGTCAGAAAGTAAGGAATTTCAGACGAAGTCTCCAAAGTGTGGAAGTTATTACAGGAAACAAAAAAATAGTCCTTTTGTCTTCCATCTAACCTAGACTATAGACAGTTCATGAAATGCTTCCAGAGTACAAAGTCACTGTGAAAATTGATTTTCTGGGATATATTTCAATGTGAGATCAAGTAACGCTTCATGTACCGAAGAAGTGACATATGTGGAAATATGAAAAAGATATAACGGGACAAGAAAAACGTCCTGACTGATCAAAGCTGAATGTGGAGGCTGTATTCAATGTGAAACATTTGTAACCTTTTTGAAGGATGATCCTGATGCAGCGCGAATGAAACTCGTCTCCAGTACAGACAATAATATTTTATGATTGAATAAACTATTATTGATGGTGTTTGGTAACTCTCAAACACTTATCCTGAAAAACAAGGAATTTGGACTTATCAAAATTTTGCTTGCACTTCTTCAATTGCAAATACGTAGTTATAACAATGTATCGCTGAGTTGAAAAGCGAAGCCACATCTTTGTTCAATTGAATTGAATTACGTTGTTGTTTTTAGTTGAAGTCGTTGAACATTACGAAAACCAATTAAATGCCGAAGGTAGACTATTAAAATGTTTATTTTTCATAGGTCTATCAGTTTCAATGAAACATAATAGCTTACATTAAATAATTTTCGCTAAAATGGAGTTTCTTTTCTTTTCAACTCATAAGCAAACACACTGATGGAACAGGAAATAACTACACATTTGTTTCTTCCGTCAAGATTAGAATGTCAAAGTATATGCGCGTGATTTTTTTGACCACTTCAGGGCAATTACTTTGGGACATATCGATGATATAAAAGTCAAATTATGTTTGTGGAGGATGGTCAAAAAGTGTGGAAATTTCCGTGCGTTTTTAAATTGCTGAAAGAAATGAAAGGCAAGTAAATGGTACTGGTTGCAAAAGGCACCTATTATAGAGTATGTTCTTCAGGGCTGCAATTTTGAAGGGGCGCCATCTTTCTTAAATGGGAAGGGGGTCGTATAATGGCATTGTAGGCTACAATTTCACGAGAAATACGTTTGCAATTAAATTATTTTGAGAAATAAGGGAATATACAACTTCCATACGGGTTATGATGCAATAGGCTGAAAATATGCATTTCGTTTTGAAATAACAGCAGAAATGAAACTCAAATAAATACAAAACCATTACATGTTGATGTGAAAGGAATATCCCCAGGAATAAAAAATATACATTTAAGTATCATTTTCTTCATTATTTCGAAACAAAATGGTTGTTTTCAGGCTATTGCATCATTACCTAATACTAGTGCCACATGACAATAATATATTTACGACAAAGCGGACTTCAAAAACTTATTTCTCGTGAAATTATAGCCCACAACGACATATTACAGAACCCTCTTCCCATTTATGAAAACCAATAGAGATTCAATATGGTGGGCTTCAAGATGGCGCACATGAATAACATATACTCCAACAGGCAGCGCCTTCCACCCACTATTCATTGTTATGTATTTGTCTTCCATTTCGATCAGCAACTTAAGAACATTAGAATATTACCACACAATTTCTTTTTTATCACTTTTCACAGAAAGGATCTGTCTTTTATATCACCGAAATTGCAAGTGCATATACTTTTACATTCTAATCATGACTGAACATTTTTTCTCTCCATCTCCGCGTTTGCTTGTCAGCTATTCAATCGTAGTTATTTTTAACCACTCCTTTCTTTGCGAGACCACACACACACTTATTTCACATAGCACCAATTTGACGAATGATTCTTTCGTAATTAAGCTTATGTTCTTTTTTCTCTTCCGTTTTCTGAATGAAGAATAGTCCCTATATACACAAATAATGAGAACTACACTTCAAAGTTATATGGAGAATAGGCTTGAGTACAGCGTATTATATGCTATTTACTTTCTGGTGTGCGTGGACACGTTCGAAACTATTTAGCGGAGTGGTTTAGAATCTACTTTACAAGAAATTATAAGTCCTGCACAAAGCATTTCGAGTATATCGAGCACCTTCCTAGTAAGTTATAATTTTTGCTGCTTTGATCTGTTTAGGAAATAACCGTCCTCCTTCAAAGAATGCCCTCTGGATGCAGTGGTAAATGGAGGTACATAACTCATAAATAAATAGACTTAGCAACTCTGTATGAGCCACCTAGAAGCACTCCTTTCAAGAAACTACAATAGTTTGCTGTTGAAGGATGCTACATTACGCACTTTTAGCAATATATGGTGTTAATAGTGTAAAATCCACCGTTTTGAGTGTACTGCGTGCATAAAATGCGTGATGGTCTCTTCTCATAAAAGTCGAACTGTTTGTTTGTATTTCGATACTAACTTCTCAAGAAAAAAAAATGTTTGTGTCAATAGTCGGAAAACAGTACGTGTTGTCTGTAAGGAATACACTCATATTTTCCAAATAATTTTGAGTAGTTACCGGGCAGGAATGGGGAGGATTTCTTGACTTGTCAAACTGTCATGGCTACCATATTGGATTTGGGTGGATATCTCTAAATGAGAAATGAGTATTTTTAGGACGGGTTTTCTCTTCCGATAACATTTTTCTATATTTGACCTAGATGGAATTGTTTACAAAGCATTGAAACCTTTCAAGTAGGTCCCGATGCTGCACATATTAAAGGTGTGTGCTGTAAGTCTTTGAAACAACTTCTTAGCTTGTCCTCCCAACGACGTCTCGGTCTTCCCAATGGTCGGTCTCCTTCCATCCGGCCTCCCAACCAGGATAGAATATAAACTTCGTTTTTTCCCCAGCTGAGCTACATGGCCTCCCCATCTTAGACGTCGCGATTTCATTATTTTTACAATTGGTGAATCGAACAGTCCGTGGAGTTCTTCATTATGCAGTCTCCTCCACTCTCCAGTCATCTCGTCCCGATTCTGCCCGTATATCTTTCTCAAAATTTTATTTTCAAACACACGTAATTTATGTATATCTGATAGGTTGTACTCCAACTTTCGCAACCATAAAGTGTTACCGGCAGAATAACCGTTCCGTATATTTTCAAACTCAATTTGCTTGATATTAATCGCGATGTTAGAAGTTTTTGTACTGAATAGAAACATACTCTTCCCGATACTAAGCGACTTTTTATTTCTTCCGTGACCTCATTTTTGCTTGTTACGTATGCTCCCAAGTATTTAAATTTGTTTACTTTCTCTATGACCTCATCCCTAATTCTTAGATATGTTTTTATTTCCTTCATTTCCTGTGTTTCGGTTTACTATCATGTATTATGTTTTATCTATGTTTACCTGTAGACCTATCTCATCACAAGTTTCTACAAAGGCATCGGTGTTGCTTTGTAGTGCATCTATATAATCCCCTATTAAATGTACATCATCCGCGTATACAAACAGTTGATTAAAACCATTCAATGGTAGTCCATTTTTGTCCCCTTTAATTTATAAAATCGAATATTCTAACACAAAGTTAAACAGTAGTGGGGACAAGGCATCGCCTTGTTTCAATCCGTTGCGAATCTTGAAACTATCTGACATATTATTACCTATCCGTACTCTGCTTATAGGGTCGCTGAGACACATCTTCACTAGATGAACGATTTTTTTTTTTCGGAATTCCTTAAGAAACAGAGAGTAAAATATAAAAAATATTTGAGGTTGCTCAGAGGGACATGTGGGAAACATGTGTTAGTAGGTTAGTCGCTGTTACACAGTTTTAGAACGCTCATTGTGGTACGTGGGATCCTAGGTTTGCTGCAGGGTCGTGCCACGTGGACTTTGTGATACTTAAACATCATGTGCATGGTTTTCTATGAACTCCTACGTTTCCTCCCGCGGTCTTTATTCCACCAATTCTCCCTTCATCATCCATTTAGCCTAAGCTAAATTTGCATAAATGTCTTAAGTAAACATTCAAATTCAATGTGGTTCCAGATTTATTATAAGGTGGTTCATGTTCAGAAAATATATTTCCTACTTTTCACTTAATAGCGATAGGAGACTCTATGCAACTAATCACATGACATAATTGTAATGCTAACAGTAATTGATACAGAAATAAACTGAGCAACGTTTGTATAAGTGGGTCTTAATTTCTACAACATCATGTAATAAGGCCCACAGAAAGATATGCCGGAAATTCACTTCGATAGTGAGTAATTCAGATGACGGAAAAAAAAAATATCCTTGTCATGTAGATTAAAAACTTTTTTTTTTTTGTAAAATGTAGGTTATGAGAAAAGTTATAAATTGAAGGAACAAAATTTGCTTTAAAATTTGAGCTTTAAAGAAACTGCCTTCATTAACATAAAGAAATCTGGAAAATGACTTTTTAAATGTACCTAACAACTTAAAGTGGGACAGTATAAAAACTTGTAATATTCCATAAAATATATATTCGACTTATGAAAAATCACTCTTTAAACCAACATTAAGAGACACTAAAAAGAGTTTTAGTTTGAAATGAAAAATCAAAGTTAAGAAAATTATTAAAAGCTTGAAGGAAAAAGAGGTAAACTTTTCTGAAAGGCATTATAGCCGATAAGCCAATTTATTTTAGTAGAGCTCATAGGAAAAGATCCTCTTTGACTTGTTTAGTCAGTCAACACATTGATCATGAATGCTACTTTACTAATTTATAAGGTGTATCCCACACTCGGCTTTCGGTCAAAACTCATTCCAATGATATAAATGTATTATTGAACCAGTACACTACGAGCTGCAATTATCATAACAATCTGGATTATTTATGATTGTTGAAAAAATAGGCCGGAATTTCAGAGAAGTATTAGAAAGTCAGAATAACACTTAATTCCAAACACTTTCGCGTCACTTCCTGTCAGTACGAGAAACCCTTCGGGGGTAAAGGGAAGAGTGACGCAATAACTCTACTAAAAAAATAAGTTATATCCATTTTGTGAGTGAATTTCTTTGTGTCGCTTTGGCGGAATGTTTTCTTTGAAATACAATTAATAAAATTATCCTGACTTCCACCAGAGTGACACAAAAAAGTCACTCGCAAAATAGATTTAACTTTTTTGTGAGTAGAATTATTGCGTCACTCTTCCCTTTATACCAAAGGTGTTCTTGTAGTAATATCACTTATTTTGTAAGGCTGCATATAAAAAAGTGCATACTTTTCATAGTCTTCATACAAGAGGTCGATTTTGGACCATGGTAGGATCCGTATTTCAAAAACGGCAAATCCTATCAATAAATAAGCATCAATTGGCCTCCACGAGGCTCGCAATTGACCCCTGAAACCCCCTGGTACCAACCATTTGGGGCTATAGCAAAAAGACAGACAGAATGATAAAGGCCCTTTTCTATCATTTGTTAAAATTCTGTCATTGGGCTATAAAAAAGTAATAAATTTAACTCCTTCACCGATACTGAAGTGTGATACACCGTTTGAAAATTATTGAGGCGTAGACTACGATTCTGCAAGTTTTGGCCGCCTGTATGGTCTGGGGTTAGTGCTATCACCAGAAATGTGAAATTCTGATTGTTTTTTGTTTAAACCGCCCTAGGGGTCCCAGGGAGGTCCTACCGGTCATTTTTTTTCTGTGTCTTAGTATGTATCAAGCTTTCAAATGTACGTTCAAGCATTAAAATCGGGCTTACAGTTCGTTAGATCGGAAATCAGTTGTATATATGTGAGTGTTGCAAACAAATTCGCTTCGTAACGTCACTCGAAAAACTACCGTTCTTCGTGATAGTCATTCAATGAAATTCAGCGGGTTTCCGTATCTACTGCTAGATAGCATCTAAGGACTGCTTCCAGGTGGGATTAATCGCTATCAAAGAAACTGAGAGTAAATACGAAAATCAGCGTTTGGTCTTTATTATCTGCTGGGCCTCCTACCTTATTACTTAAAAAAGAATGTCACTTAGGTTACTTTGGTTCAGGCCAAGTTTTATTTTGAATTTAAATGACAGGATTCGAGTGTAAAATGACTACCTTAAAAATGTTGACATTATATTTAAGTGTTTCGAAAGTTTACCTCCAGCCCAGTAATTATTGTACTGCAGCCGAATGTTTAGGCATTAAAATATATTTGAAAAATGCAACGAAGCAATAATAATCTAGAAAATAGTCTAACTAAGCTAAAGAAATCTTCAAAGGAACTAAACTTTGTGAAAGAACAAAAAATGTGGTGAGAGATCATCATGCAATATTTTGATACATTATTTGTTACAAAATTAAAACATATTTTAATCATGGTTTCATAAGCCAGTGACACATAGTTCTTGAGAAATTATTCATGTCATGCATGATCATCAAAATACACATTAAAATTCAGTTACCTCGTAAACGAAACCGCGTTTCTTTTTGAATATGGATAGAAGGCTGTTCTAGGTCCGACGTATAAGCTGTTTCAATAGCCACTCCAAGCATAAACGTCACCAGAAATGTATAGTAACTCAAAACCATTTTTCAGAATTCAATACAGCTCTCAGAATTTCTCCAGATGAAGTTGCTTCTTTAGGTGAACAATCGCAAATGATTTCTAATTTCAGAGTCAAACTTTGACCTGTAAAGGAAGACATCCAAATTATTAAAAATTGTAAATTTCATACAATTCTTTGCAGAAACAATTCTATTATTTATTCAAAACGATTTTTATGCTTAGTGAAAATTGTTATTTGTTGTACTTAAATCTTTATTATTTAAAGTGAAACCCACTCTCTATTTTGGAGCCTTTGTTACGTATTCTGTGCCCTAGCTATGAATCCCGTACCCTTTCCTTATTCCTTATTTGGTATTAAATCAGTATTCCACGTAATATTAATAAAAAGAATGGGGCAAGAAATATATTAAACATAATTATCGAGCAGCCATAGCTCAGCAGGTAGAGTGTTGGCTTAGCAATTGAAAGGTCCAGCGATCGATATTAGCGCCAACCCATCCAAATTGAGGGCTTAACAGACTTTTCTATCAAACATACCAAGCACATGTTTTCATGCGAACTTCAAACTAAGCCCTGGCCGAACTCCTCAGAACATTCTCTTCCCACCTCAGCCTGCACCACAGTTGTTTAAGTGCCCCCCCAAAAAAAATATATATATATACCCACTGTATTAAAACATATAACATTTGCGACTAAATTCATATACTATTGCAGAATCAGCTACTAGCTACCATTTTTGTTATCCTTGATAAGACTTTCTTGCTTCAATGTATCGCTTAGCAATTTTCCATCCTTTACTGTACAAATCAACTCCATTAAAAGTTTTGTTATTTACGTTAGTAAGTGCGTTTAGGCAGTAGTAAATTCTCTATCTTAATTTTTGTGTATTTGTTATTAATATTCTAAAAGTATTATATGTATTTGGTATACTCGCTCTTATTGACGTTCGATATATTAATTATTTTAAATATGTGTTTCAATTTGGAGGTTTATATGTTGCTCTTTTGTATTCTTTGAGCTTTATAGATCCTTTATATGCATGTATCTTTTTTTTTGGAATTTGAATTTTTATTTGTGGTCTTTAAATATCCTAAGGCTCAGGTCAGGATAGAAGAGAGGAAAGAATTCGCTAATGTATCGCTCTGGGATGAAGTTAAAGATACCATCCTGGAAATTGCATATTGTTATGAGGAAGTGACTATTTCGTATCGCACTAATGTCGTTAGTGTATTATAACAGAATTTTGATGATATACACTGTTGCTAATGGATTGAACAAAATGAGAAAACAGTGGAGAGAATAAAGGGAAAATAAAGAAATTAAGAAATTAAAAAACTGTAACGTAGAGTAAATTAGCCTGTGAAGGTGGTGAAGGAGTTTTCAAGACAAAGCTCAAATCCTGGCAAAGATACCAAAGATACATTCACTTACTCACTCACTCATTCTATGGATTACAGACCTCGAAAGTTCATCGCCGCAGTATCACCCGATCGCCATCAGGTTCTATCCTGGGCAAGATAAAGATACATTACCAAGGTCCATGAAACGTCAAAGGTTGTTCAAAACTGAAGAGTAGAGGAAAAGAAAGGGCGGCAAGTAGAAGATGCAAAATTTTGGGGGATTCTAAACGGATTTGTAGCTTTAACCATTAGACCTAGGAGGCTACATTTGGTGTGGATGCTTGTGTGGTATGAAAATGCCGAAGTACAGTAAACCATTAAGAACCAGATTGCACACTTATGTTCGTCAATTTGGTTCTGATGTTTTCTCTACCGATGGCGCAGTTTTGGTGTGTAAGACATGCGAAAAAACGGTTAACCATGAAAAAAAGTGATTTACTTTACATCTGTCTACATCCAAGCATCAATCTTCTGTTGCTAAATCTACCGGACAAAAGAAAGTAGAATTAATCTTAACAGCTATTGCGACATGTTACCGCCAATCAGAATTTTATCTTGATTTGTGTAAGACGTTCAGGGATTCCGGGATTCTATTTTGGAAGTTGGAAAATCAGTATGTAGTGAAGTTCTTGACAAAATACACTTATCAAACAGTGCCAATCCAAGTGAGTCAACATTAAGAAAAACCTTTGTGTATATGTATTACGTGGATCATACTTGGAAAGATACAGCGTGATGTCAATGGTAATAAACTTTGGGTATCAATAGACGAAACTACTGATGTTATGGGATCATCGCAACAATGGATTTGCATAGTGATAGTGAATCTCCTACAACATATCTTTTAACAGTAGAACAACTAAAAAAATAAAAGCTCAACCATTTCTCAGTTGTTCGTAAGTGCCCTAAAAATTATTTGGCCACAGGGGATAAAACACGACGATGTATTACTTTTTGCAACTATTCCAGCACCCTACATGAAAAAGGCAGAAAAAAACTTGAAAGTTCTTTTCCGACAAATGCTTCACAAAACCTGCCTTGCCCACGGTATGCACAGAATTACAGAAGAAGTGCGTAATTTTATTTTCTGATGTGGATAAATTGATTTCAAACGTTAAAAAATGTTTTCTAAAATGTCCGTCCCGAATTAAGACATTTAGGGAAACTGCATCTCAATTTGCTCTACCTCCTCAACCAATTCTGATTAGATGGGGTACTTGGATTTCGGCCGTCCTCTACTACTACGTGAGAAAAAAAAAGCGATTGATGCTTTCGATGAAGATGGTGCAATTTCTATTCGTGATGCCATCAGCATGAAGTTCGCAATTATCTCAATTTGATTGCATCATACTATGCTATGTTGACGGAAGCAATAATGAAACTTGAGAAGAAAGGTGAGAAACTGGTGAGAGAAATGGATATTGTACAATAAACAGTAAACAAACTACCGGAAGTGTCGGGCGAACGGGGCAGAACTGTGAGTGAGAAATATAAACGCTTAATGTGTGCAAATGAGGACTTAAAGAAAATTAAAAATATATGCAATGCTCTTAAAGAAGAAAATTCAACTGTCGTGAATGCAAGCCCCCTTTCACGTATGCTCCTCTCACTTAAGTGGACGTTGAGACATCATTTGCAAAAAGAAAGAAGTGTTCTCAGTGACAGTAGGCTCAATATCAGTGTTGAAAAATTGAAGAAACAACTTGTGGTGATGTGCAATCAATAAAAGAACATCATCATGTTATATAATAGGTTTTTGCTTAATAAAGGGTATTTAAAAAATCAGGGCAAGTGATACTTTTACATATTTTGTAATGCCTTTTTAAGTGCTTATTTCAACAATAATAAATGCCTTTTTGCCTACCTATTTCAAGTAAAATAAATTTCTAAACTTCCGGGATTTAATTATTCATAAAGGAATGAACGGAAAGTCAAGAGATATAATGCAATGAAACCGAAGGTCTTTCAAACAAGCTGGCGGCATTCCATATAACAAAAATACCTAAAAAAATCTTAGGTTTTACAAATTTTGCGATATTTAGTAATTGTGTTCTATGCATAAATAATATCAAAATTACAAAATTTTATGTTTCTGCCAGTTTTGGTTTTTGAGTTATAAATCGTTAATAGTTAAAACAAATTGACTGATTCTTATGCGTTTTGAAACTTTAAAAGCCCGAATATATATATGAGCTCCTGCGTAGCCTAGTCCGTAGCGCTCTCGACTTCAGTGCGAGCGGTCCTGGGTTCGATTCCCAGCAGGGGACCAAAAATTTCTGTTGACTCAACATTGTGAGGACAATCGGGGAGCTGCTGTGAATAAAAGACAGCGTGGGAGCAACTCGTCTGGTCAGCGTGGTAGCAGTAGACCAACTCCTTTTTTCGGGGAGAGGCCTCATCCAGTAGTGAACTGAATATGGCTGTGAGTTATATATATATACAGATGCTTATCAGAATAATGGAAACACCTGAACGAAAGTGCAACTTACCAGATTAATATGGTGTCGGGCCACCTTTCGCCTTCAGAACAGCCTTGATGCGACGAGGGATGGAGGCATAGAGGTCGTGAATGGTAGCAAGTGGAATATTACACCATTGCTCGTGCAGGGCATCGGCCAGTTCTGTGAGATAGGATGGAGGTGGAAATCGTCGCCGGAGTCGTGTTTCCAAGATGG
>JAGDQP010016328.1:4178-22020 GCA_022664845.1 Lepisma saccharinum
AGTCTTGGTGACTTTTTTTTTTATCAGATGAGTAACATTTTATTATTTTAAAATTAGAACGGGCGTAAGTCATGGTGCTGTTAATACCTGTACAATTAATTTAATCTCCATCTTACCTTTACTATATCAACTAAAATGTTTCCTACTAACGTTACTGTTCTATTTTTAATCTTAGATTTTCACTGACGAAGCTCTTAAATACCGGCAGTGAGTAATCACAATTAAAAAAGGCCTATTTTCTGTAAACAGAAACCAAGTGTTGACTGAACACTTTGAAGAGAACAGCTACTATTCTAATAAGCTGATCATATTTTGATTTTCGTAAACTGAGACGTTATCTCATCCAAAGTAGACCTATTGATTTTCTCTGAAACGGTGGCGCTAACTGGGTTTATTATTATGATTGCTTTATGTTGTAAAAAAAAAAAATCATGTTTACGGCGATATAAAGATTTAATACTAGTAATAGAAACGTCACTGGAGACAGAATCACGTTTGAGTTCTACTGCCATCCATCCTTTATTTATTTTTTAAAAATATTTCTGAGATTTTCACAAGATCACGGAGGCTCGGTAACGATCATGGGGTAAAGGGGGGACAAATAGCGCATCTTTTAAGTCAACGAAAAATATGTTCTTTTATGTTTTGATAAACTTAAAAAAGAGATTACATGAAATTTCAGTCCTTTAGGAAGAACGTAGACATACAATGACTAGGTTCTGGACCACTATGTAGTAGAAATGCGAATCCAAAAAAAAAAAAAAAAACATGTTGCGTTTAGCCATCTGTTCCACCCCGGAGGGACAGATAGCGCAGTGAGAGAGTAAATGAAAAAGAATAATTTCTCAGATCTCAGCTTCCTCTTGACGGCACATAATCATCTCATTTCCTCCCTTCCATATGTAGATTGCTTGTCGGGATAAGCTGACCGAGTTTCATCGAACCATTTTGTGCATTGACCATATTTTGTCGAATCTTCTATAGACGTTGTATTTTCATGCAGTACTAGACACTCTATACATTAATTTTTAATGACAATAATGCAATCGTCACTGTTGTAAACATAAGCAAAGCTGCAGGTGGTGATATGATGAAGAGCAAGCAAGTCTTCTGTACGCCTTCCGCTTGGAACCTTAAGTTTCTTCTCGCAGACTTTTTGTTTTCAATTCGGATGATATAATAGTCTGTTAGCCATCTTTCCAATGCTTTAGATATTGGTGAAATAGGAATTGGTAGAAATGAGTTCAATGAATCGTTTTGAGACATTGCTTCGTGGTTATTTTCTCATGTAGTACCACTGGATGTACTGGGTTATGGTATTGGAGGAAGGTTTTAGGGTTCAGTAGTATTATTAGATGTGTTGTTGCAAAATGGCTTAGTATTTCTTCCTCTATAACTTTAACTGGATAACATTACGACTTTTACTGATTGTGAGATTCTGGAACGGTTTGCTGAACTTGTGAACAGTTAACATAACAAAAAAAATATAATATATTTTTAAAAAAACAACATACTTTTCTTTACAAAAAAACCGATTCGTACTAAAAAGCAATAAATAATTTTGTATATGCATGACTAAAACGAAAAGTATGAGACGCGGTCACATATACAATCACTTTATAAATTATTAAATTGGCGCGTTCCATCCTTTTTTCTTTAGTCCTGCATAAACAAATTTATTTTTTATTTTTAATACGATTTTTTTAAAAGAAAATATGTTTTTAAAAAGTTTTTAAAATTCTTTTTCTAATTGTTTCGGTGTTCGGATACCTTTTTAATCCTAAAGTGTTCTGCAACTAGTCAAATGCAGAATTGTTGCGGGCTAGTATTTATTTTAGGATAAAAAAGTTCTTACTAAGAAACTATACTTTTAAAATATAGAAATATATTAAAGTAAGAACATAATATTGTATTGTCATCAGCCTTAGATGTATGACGTCGGAAAATGAATTAACGTTGCAAGATTTGAGGACATTTTGAACCATTGTGAATTAAAGAAAGGTATGTAAAAAGTGTGCCATCTTACCTCACTACGCAGAGATGAATATTTTTCCAGATACCTAACCAGATGACAGTGCTGGCTTAAATGTAGGCAACAACTACTTAAGTGTAGATGGCAAGCTTCTTGAATATGGCTTTAAAAGTGTCTTAATTGCTACCTACATGAGATCTATGATGCGTACAAAATAGTGATGATAAAAGTATTCCATTTAATTGACATGACCTTACAAGCTTAAAGTAGTGGTCTACTTTCAATTTTGGTTTTACCGGGAAGTAACTCCCCCCCCCACCTCTTTCTTCACGTAACTGTGAATCAATGGTACCAACGGACTATTTATTCATTCTTCACTAATTACGTGATGCGCAATCTGTCCCCCGCGCCTTCTTCTTAGTTTGGAGATAATTATTCTAAGTATGATTTTGATGCTTTTCTTAAGTTTAAGGGAATTTTATAGCGAAATTTCTTTTAGAATTTGTTTTTGACTTTTTGGGTTTATCTATCTTGGTTTCTATTGTTCGTAGTCATGGAATTGATTATTTAGAATCTCTGGTTGTTTTACAATGTTAAAATATTTGTTATTTATAGCGTTTTTAATCCCTTTAGGATTTGAGAAAAATATGATCAGTTGTGCAAAGTCTTTTATTTAATATTTCTTTTTGTTAATTATTAATAATTGAGTGATATTTTATGCTTGGAGATTAAGGTATAATCTTTGGCTTGATAATTTGTCTTATTCTATAGTGTTATTGACTGTGTGAGTGTGTTTTTTATATATAATTATGGCTAGTGAAAGAATTTTATCTTCTTCCTTTTATAGCACTGGTTTTATTGGGTTAGTTTTAGTGTTACTTTTATTGCTTTGCTTAATCTTTATATGTTCGAATCTTTTTATATTTTACTTATTTTTTGAGGGGTTCTTGATTCCTACTTTATTCTTAATTTTTGGTTGGTAGTATCAGCCTGAGCGAATACAGCCTGGGCTCTATTTATTGTTATATACTTTACTGGCTTCTTTGCCTCTGCTTGTGGGCATCCTCTATCTGGTTGGGCTTCGGTGCAGTCTTATATTTTATAACTTGTGGTTCGTTGATTTTGATTTTTCCTTATTGGACTATTTATGGTATTGTACAATAGTTTTTGCCTTTCTAGTTAAAATGCCAATATTCCTAGCTCATTTGTGGTTACCTAAGGCGCACGTAGAGGCCCCTGTTAATGGTTCTATAATTCTTGCAGGGTTATTATTGAAGTTAGGGGGTACGGCTTGTTACGTGTTTATTCTTATTTGGAGATGATTGCTATTAAGTTAAGTTTGTTATGGTTTGGTATTAAAATTGTGGGAGTTTGAGCTGTTAGTTTAATCTGTTTACGTCAGATAGATGTTAAATCCTTAATTGCATATTTTTCTGTTGCATATATGGGGCTAGTATTGATGTGGATTATAACTATAGGTGTGTAAGGATTCAGGGGGTCTTTGGTTTTAATATTTGCTCATGGGCTATGCTCTTCTGGCTTGTTTTGTTTGGATAATATTTCTTATGAGCGTTTAGGGAATCGAAGCTTACTTATTAATAAGTGGAGATTATCTTTTAGGCCTAGTATACCGCTTTGATGGTTTCTATTGGGTATTGCTAATATGGCGGCTCCTCCTACCCTGGATTTACTGGGAGAAATCAGTTTACTAAATAGCGTTATTGGCTGGTATTTTTTTAAGTATGACCGGGGTCAGTTTGATATCATTTTTAGAGCTGCTTATACTTTGTACTTATATTCTTATACTCAACATGGTAAGTATTATTCTGGCTTGTATTCTTGTTGTGGCGGGGGGGGGGGGGCAGTGTTCGCGAATATTATCTTTTATTTCTTCATTGAGTTTCTTGAAATCTTTTAACCCCTTTTGTTGGGCCAAGTTTTTTTATGATTTTAGGTGTGATTTTATTGATTACTATAACTTAGGAATTTTAATTAAAATTTTGGTTTGTGTTGCTGGGGATGATCTATAATAATGTTCACTGAGTCGTGGTGTGAATATACCCTCTTTGTATTGTTTCTTTTGTGTTTCTTTCTCTTTTTAGTTTGTCTTTTTCTTTACTTGAGGAATTAATTTATTGATTTTTGATACCAGCTTTTTTATTGAGTGATAAATTGTTAGAGTTAACGAGAGCCCAATTATTATTATGACTGTTTTGTTACACTGGATATCTTTAATCTTTATAAGATTTGTGCTGTATATTTCTAGAATAGTTATTTATTATAGATGGCAGTATATATCTAGTGATTTTTATATTAATCGTTTTATTTTTCTGGTCCTTTCATTTATCAAAAATATTATTAATTATTTCTCCTAATATTATTAGAATCTTATTCGGATGGGATGGGATTGGGTTAGTATCTTATTGTTCAGTTATTTACTATCAAAATACACGGTCTTATAATGCTGGCATATTGACTGCTTTATTTATTCGAATCGGGGATGTTTGTATTTTACTTACAATAGCTTGAATACTTAACTATGGGAGTTGAAATTGCATTTTTATTTAGAGGACTTAATGGGGGGTAATAAACTAGTAATAGTATTGGCTGGGATAACAAAAAGAGCTCAAATCCCCTGATTTCCTGCGGTCATGGCCTAAGGTAAGTTCTCGGATGCTGATAATTATTATTTTATATAATTAGTCACGCTTTGAGGGATATATCATTACATGAAAATAAATTTTCCAGAACGAGAATCGAACCCAGAATCTCACGATTAGAAGCTACGTTCTCTACCACTGAGCTAACATGAACACATCTATCTACTTCTTTCCGATAGAACTCCTTCTGAAGAAACATGACTGAATTTTCGGTGTCCAAGACAATGGCATTGATATCCATTGCAAATGCTGTTGTTTTTCTCTCCTTTGTCTTGTTTTTTGTACTATGAATGCAAGAACTATGTTTTTGTCTGCTGTCTTTGCTTTCATTGGAGATGTTCTTTTAAGTATGAAAGAAAGTTAACATGTTTCCAAGTCTATAAAATAGGACATTTGCTTGGAAGTGCTGAGAATAGAACCCATACATTCTTTATAGACAGTTTCTTTATTTGTTTTTAATACTGTTGTTACATACATTCTATACCTTAAGTATATACCTTCCATAGAAAATACAATTTTAAGTATGGAATTACGTAAACTTGGGTTCAATGTGAATGTAATTCTAAATCTTCAAAATTCAGTATTATTTTTTTAAAGCTTCAAAGAAAAAGATACATTTTTCCATTTCAAACCAGATTGACTTAGCTTCTTTACTTCATTCCAATTTTCTTTTTTTTTTTTATGTAACTTCTGTTGGCGGACGTTCTCATACACCCGTGCAATTAAAACTTGCATTTCTAGATGGAGTGGTTGAGCAGAGGAGCGGAGGGAGGCTATAACTTGTAATTTATAATGGCGGATCCCATCGCCCGAGGCATTCCCAACGGCGCGGCAGCTGATGGGCTAGATCTGAGGATGAGAATGTGTGTGAGGGAGGGAGAGAGAGATTACTCTTCAATGTGAAAGAGTCTATATGTAGGTAGGTATGTGTCCGTGTTTGTGTGTGTGTTAATCAGTCTTGCGATCACGTTCCATTCTGTGGGGAATCCACGTATTGCACGTTGGTTTGGTGATCGGAGGGGGAGGGGTAGAATCCCCTGCTCCCCTCTTCCGGTAGCGGCCTTTCCTTCTACATCTTGTCCAGTTAACAAGAGAAAAAAGTGAACGATGAAGCTTTTTTTCTTTTAAAGGGGAAAAACTTTTAAGAATCGATAGTCAGAAGAAGGAAGAGCTTATAAAGTACTGTCCAATAAATATACAACAGAAGGTAAGCAGAAAATAGTGAAACACAGGCCCGCAGCCAAGGGGAGGCCGAGGGCTCGGTCCCCCTAAAATTTCCTTACCCTCCTACTAATACTTTACATACATACATGTAGTATGTACGTCTAAATCTTGTCACAGTCTTAGCCCCCGCTAAATTTGGCCTACTCCCTCCTACGGTTTTCGGTTGACTACGAGCCTGCTGAAATAATAAATGTTTACCTTCTGTTTACTTAATTGAGTTTCTATGGAGTGGATATGCATATGTGGCTGAGGCAGGTAATGTGTAGAGGGCTCCATGATCCAGATGGGAAAGTTGCGGACTTCGAAATAGACAATGAGGAGGCACGCGGATTCGAGCCTCGCTGCTGGCTGTCCTGGCTAATGTTTTGGTAATTTTCCTCAGTTTCACCAGATGAATACCGGGATGATAGTTCAGCTCTGGCCGCTATCTTCCCCATCCGTTTCCACGAAAAGTGATCACTGAGATAACACAGACGTGACTGGTTTAGACCAGTTCAGGCCAGAAAATATATATGGTAAAGACGGGGCAAACGGACATGCTAAGCAGTTATCTGTTGCTGGTATGAAGAAGAATGACCGAAGAGAACTCAATGTACGTGTGACAAACCAGTAAGCTTGCTACAAAGTAAAGGTATAATAAAGAAATCAGTTTGTCAATTAGACAAGGATATATTGAGCAATTAGTATACAAGGGTGCAAGATATCCATATGCCTCACAGGTAGGGGCAGAAGGCCAAAAATAGGGGGTGCAAACGGACAGTTACAGTTGCAGTTTACAAACCACTAACACTGTTACAATAAAGGCATACAAAGTTTACAAACCACTAACACTGTTACAATGGAAGCATACAAAGTACGCATCACGACCATTTGGATCGCATTCTACATGGAACCAGAAAAAACAACCTGTACATCTTACTCAGTTTTCTCACTCGATATATCGTTTCCTGCACTTACAACAAATATTATTTAAGTCCATGTTCTCTGTATCTACACATTGTTTCTTTGCATTCCGGTTTGCTTGTCTGGATGACACCGCTGGCCTCTTCTTCTTTGCTTTCAGTTTTGTGAGTTCGCTTTTGTCTGTGAGGATTTGTGATGTACCTGGGGCTGCTTGACGACCTCGTGCTGCTTGTGAAGCTCTGGGTAAAGGGCTGAGTGTAGCAAAAAGTTTCTCTGTAGATGTGTTCGATGTTGACGAGCTAGAAGTAGAAGTTACGCTGCAAACTGATGCATCCGACACTCGATTTGACACAGTTGAACTGGGAGCAGCAAGTGGATCATTAGGAACAATATCAGAATGCACAGCTGAAGGAGAGAAGACATGATGCTTTTCGAATTCATTTCCGCCTGTGCTGAGAATGTTGTATAATTTCCAAACTTTCGGATTATGTGCGATGACATAACGCGTCGTCGTAGTGTATTACGAGGGACATTGAACGTTCTCGCTGCAGTTGACAGCGGCACCTTGTTTTCACGTACGGTTCTAACAGCAGCGTCTATGGACTCGTCTTCCCATTTGCATCTGTCTGTTGTGCGAGATCGATGACGTACCATCTTTGAAAAATATGGTAGTACTAATAAGAAACCCGCCTCTTAAGTAATACGACACAGAAATATTGTTTTTCGAATTCATACTAACCATTTAGGCCACTGTCTGTTTGCTTCGCTAACTGCGTGTCCGTCTGCCCCACATACGGATTGGTTGCAAATCGTTTTGACGATACTCAATAGAGGGCAGACAACGTTCATTCACCCTAGTGGCGCGTGTGCCTATCCATGCTATTGTGTGCTGCTTTTCCCGCGAATGGTTTGCAACTTTCCTCCCTTGTCAAATACTTAATTTCTGAAGTCGAGTTGTTAGAAATCACGTTTTGGGACACTTGCCTCTGTGTACTTGTTGCCAATGTTCTTGCACTGATGTTGTACACACACGATAATCCGTCATTTTCACTCCTTCGATGTGAAGCACGACCTATAACCATACACCACACACAACTCAACTCACTGTTACCAGGTTCGTATATTTCCCATCACTATATTTCTTACCTCCTGTCCGTCTGCTCCGTCCTTACCATATTAGAAATTAAAAATATACGAGGTATGACGACCTTTATTATAGACACCGATCCATTCATCTGGTGCGACTGAGGAAATACCAAGAAAATCTAAATCAGGATGACTAGTGTAAGAAAGAATCAAAACCGGACAGCCTCGTCACTAATGATCCGAAGTGAATGTCCGTCTGCCACTGTTCATTTATTACGACGGAAGTGTACACTAAAAATTCATTCTTTAGCACTTTGCACGGCGTGAAAACACATAGTATGAAAAACTTGTAGTTCATTTGCTCTATTTTCCAAAATAACTAAAAAGAGGTACTAAAGAAAACGTTTTACTTGTTATACACTACATGATATTTCATATGGTGTGCATGATTTCATTTTTCATATGCATATTTTCTTTATACTGCATCGTGTTTTCATTACACCGAAGGAATTCCATTTGTACCCTGGATCCACGTACTTCTTTTACTGCAATGGTTCGTAGAAATCTTTTAGCGGTCAACACTTTCCCGAAAGTATAGTTTCGTCATATTTTTTTATGTTGAAGCCGAATGTTGTAAGAGAGAAAATCCTTCAAAATAATATTTCATTGACAAGAACGGTGGGTGCAATTTGTGAGACAAGTTACCTTATTGTTAGCAGACCACACTCACCGGTGATGAAATACAAAAATAACGGAAGACGACTACATCAGTCTGGTTAGAGATGGAAATTGCCAATCTTCCGAACTTATGTTATGGCCACTTGATAGCTTTCCAATGATTATTGATGTTTTGCCTATCAATCTGCTGGTACGTTGTGCAATCTAAAAAGTCGAAAAGGACAAAGAAAGTAAGACTCAAGAACCCAGTGCAATCAATGTGTCCTTGCATTCACATGGTGCGAAGCTATCTTTCACTAAAATTGCGTTTCTACGATTGATTTTCTGTCTATGTTGCTATACCTGAAATCTATCTTCCCACAGTAACAGCCCTACAGTACCAAGTTCATACTACCACGATAAGTGCACAAATCACAGCAGGATACAAAATTAATCAAACTCTTTTCCTTACTCAATAACTGAGGGATCGGTGTCCACTTGGGATAAACATTACCATCCTTCCGGTGCAACTGATCCGTTTGGTAACAGGCGAACTTCTGAAGAGATCTTCTAACCAACTCATTACCCCTCACATTGTTCGGGGATAAACTAGCCTAGTGCTTTTCATAGACTTCATTTCGATTTGGTTCACGTATCCGAATAAGAAAAATGTAGGAAGAAGTAGTAAAGCTGGAGCATATCGAGGATTCAAAGGCACTCGTATTCATCGTATTCTTTGCGGCATGTACCATAACGATGTTCTCGGGGGGTGATCATTGAATTTCAACATCGAGAGAAAACTGTTCTCAATATTGTCCAAATGGCTAGTGAAGTTCCCATATACACGTGTATGTATAAAGCACATTGGGTAGGGTTCAAGAGCTGTTATTAGTGATTGGCTGGTTTAAAATACTTCCTCAACGATAATTTGGTGATCAGCTAATCACACATAAAGGTGCAAGCTCGAATTCACTGAGCTCGAACTTAGAACCTTGCGAAAACAAAGTGAACAAACACATCAACTTTTAGGCAGGGTCGTTTGTCCAATACTTCTGAAAAACAAAAAAACTAAAAATTGGATTTCAAAGTGGAAAGAGAAACCATGAGAATTGCTAATAATGTTAATATATTTAACAATGCAGTACGAGAGTAACGGTATTGTTGCGAATGAAATTGGTAACATTTTCGTAGCATACGTTTGAAGAAAGCGCTTTTAGGTAAAGGAATCATTAATATGAGAAAAATCACTTTCTAAAGTGCAAAGAACTGAGATAGTACGATTAGAAAAAGCACTTTCTAAAGTGGTAATAATTAGTGCAGTTACAAAACCATTGTTCGGCAGAATACTTTCTAATGTGGCAAGAGGCGTGAACAGATGTTTCGTGAGGACAGGTTCTCAAGTGGTAAAGATTGGGGCAAGGAGAAGTCCACTAAGCATCTGTATACTCTAACGATATGGGATATGCTACGAATATAATTCGTAGGTATTCCTGGTAAATGTCAAGGATAATCTACAGATATTTTAATGTCAGGATGAGCACACATGCCGAAGATATTCCGGCTATAACATATGAATTTTTTATGATCCCTTTCGCTTTCAAGGTATTTTCAGAACATTTTATCATATTTAGGAAACTCCGTTACAGAATTTTATTTTATTATTCTCAGAAGTATAGTCTATGAATGTTATTATTTGACTGCAAATATTCTGGAACACTGTACGCACATTACAGATTCTAAATTGTATTCCTGAAATATCTTGTACTATGCACAAGCTCACAATTACAAAGGTTACTTTCTAAATAGTAAAAGACCCCATGTGAGTACACGATTTGGGAACATTTTCTAAAATGCAAGATAGAGAAGTACACGATGTCAACGACTTTTAAAGTGGTAAAAGATACAGCAGATGAGAGCACACGATTTAAGAACACTGTCTAAAGTGGTAAATTATAGTGCAGTCATGAACACACGATGTAAGAACATTTTCTAAAGTGGTAAAGAGTAAACCCGGTATGAGAACACTTTCTGAAGTAGTAAAAGATAGAACAGTTATGAGCACAGGATATGAACCCCTTCTAAAGTGGTAAAAATAGAGTAGGTGTGAACACACCTTTAAAGCGGTGAAAGGTAGAGCAGTTATGATCACATGATGAGAAGTTTCTAGTCTAGTAAGATCTAAAGCAAGTGTGAGAACATGATTTCAGAACACTTTTTAAAGTGGTAAAAGGTAAAGCACGCGTGAGTACACCATGTGGACACCTACTAAAGTCGTAAGAGATAGAGATGAGGACACGATGTAAGAACATTTTCTAAAGAGGTAAACGGTAAAGCCGGTATGAGCAGACAGTTTTCTAAAGTGGTAAATGGCCTAACACTTTCTAAAGTGGTAAATAGTATAGCAATACTTGCATACAACTTGCAAGAACATCTAAAGCGGTAACTAGAAACTTCATAATTGGTGAGCGTATATTTAAAGAAAGGAAATGAGAAGCGATAAGAGCGTGAACTTTAAAGTACAATCCGGATAGTGGGATGTGGTGGGACTCTACCATTGGTCATTGTATGTAGAATAGCCTAAATCATCAGCTTTGGTTATTGTATGTAGGTTCGAACCTACAGTACCTTAACAGCTCTGATCTAAGTTAGTCTTTCAACACTAGACCATTTGGGCAGACTCCGTTTGTTGAATTGTTAAGTTTCAACTTAACTGTTACATCTTAAAAGTACAATTTAATATCATACAAACATTATTTAAGAAATAACTTCCTTATGCTTTTTCCATACTAAGAAGCTCAAATATGCACAGAAAGAGTTTCGCAGGGTGGTAAACATTTACCTAAATCATCTTTCAAAGGAAGACTACCTCTCTCTCGTGAGTAAATAGTCTTTGAAGTTGCTTTTACCTCAAAAGACAACCATTGAGATTTTGTGAAACACTTTTTTTTTTACCATCATTTCAGAGTAAGAATTTTAATTAATGCTAAAACTTGAGCAGCTCGTTTACAGTTTCCAAACTTCCTGAGGCTGTTTTCTCAAACATTTTTGAAACTTTTCTCCTCTCTCACTCGCGCTTTTTACTTCCACCTACATTTTGTTCCCTTTTTTTTTTCTTGAATTCTTAATATATGCTCTGTGGGAGGAAAAAAGTTACTGGTCACGGTTGAGAAAACATTTCAAAATTATATTAATTCTAAAACTGCAACCAATTGCGCTTATTTCTATTTGTAAAGGGTGTCCCAAAGTCAGTCTCTACCTGGAATAACTCTAATAATAATTAATCTATTCAGGTTAAGTTTACACTAAATTATAGAATTTAAAATGTCAAATTGGCAGCGACAGAAGGTTAAAAACATTTAAGTTCGAAAATACATTTTTAAAAGGGAGAGCTGGAATTCAGGTATTCTTATATAAATCAAGGATGGTTGTAAATTGTACTTCATGTTATTTAAGATATGATCTGTGTTATCGTCGATATACATGAAATAATTGTGATAGTGTGGATTTAATCTCAAAGTTGGTATTAACCTATTTCTGGTATTATATAAGGCAATATTGTATAAATGCGTTTGAAACTGTATTGTTTCCTTTTGTTAACTTGTTATTAGCTTAGTAACAAGCTTATTTCATTGCTTATAAATTGTGTATATGGTAGAGTACTAAATTTCATAGAAAAGCCTTTCTACAGAGATTCTGTTTCATGTTCTCCTTCATTTGCAGCGTGCCGACAAGTTATGGGATGGATTGTAGATACTCTCCTGATTACTTAATCCGTAAAAGTTACGTTGTTTGAAGTAATCTAACTGAATCAGATATATTTCTTGTGTTGAAAAATATAACTTCAGTTCAGTATACGTTTAACAAGTACTGCGATATACGTGATGTGACTTTACCTAGATTACATGTTCGTACCTCTGACAGTACTTTTGATAAATTCTCAACCTACCTTGATAGAATGAAACTGCGTTGTAAGTTTCATGGTTTAACAGAGGGAAAGAAAGCTGCTATGTTTTTAAAATCGGTTGATAGCTTAACGTATGACAGACTGAAAGATGAGGTTTGTTCCAAAAAGAAAAAATAATAATAATAACGAGATCACATACAAAGAATTGGAAGTCCTGCTCTTAAAGTTGTACAAAGCTGAAACTAACCTCAGGACAGAAAGATTCTATTTTCATCGTCTGATGCAAAGACTAAGTCAATCCATAAAATATATGAGTGTATTAACATCGCAATCGTTTCTGCGTAAGAAATACGTAAAGCGTAAAGCTAGTTGTAGCCCCTATGAGTAGAATAAATCCAGAGAGTGGTCATCCTAGTTTTTACCTTTGGAATACAAATATCGTGAAGGTGTTTATTTATACGGAACTCGTCACTTTCCAAAGATCCCAGAAGAACTTAAATTCAGCGTCCCTTAGATAAAAGATAAAAATATAGGATAAAGATATAATGTATTTGATAATGAAAGTAAACCGGAAGTAAGGTCTTATCACCCTTCACTGCGAGGTCGTAGAGCTGACAACTCTACACCGCTAAATCATATCAAGAAATAGTAACAGATTGTTCATGATTCTCCTGAGGTAAAATATCCCGGAGGTAGACTAGTCCCTTATTCGGCTCTCCGGGCAGGCACTGCTTCAGGGGGCTCCAAGAACAGGATTAAGAAAGACTTTAGAATATTAACGTGAACGTACGAACATTATACCAAATGGGCGCTCTTCAGGTGGCGGTACGCGAGACCGAAAAGTACGAGCTAGACATATTAGCGATACAAGAAATTCGCTGGGAGGTCAAGATAGCATCCCACAGAGCAAGCACATTTTCTAATACGGGGGAACACAGTTTCACGATTTCGGAACAGAATTCCTCATTAAGAACAGTATCCTTCATGCGGTTCAGAATATAGAGTTCGTAAACGAAAGACTATCGTACGTTACGATACGTACTCGATGGGGCAACACAGTTTTATTAAACGTTTATGCTCCGAACGAAGTGGCTGCTGAAAACAACCAAAATATATTCTACGATGAGCTGGAAAGGCTGTTTGACCGAATGAAGAAGTATTCGAAAATTGTGTTGGGTGATTTCAATGCAAAAGTAGGGAGGGAAGAAAAATAGATCCACTATATGGAAAACAGCCTTCACGAATTCACAAACAACAATGGAGAAAAACTGAGAACTTTCGCGATCCCGAAGAACCAACCTACTGGTAAAGAGCACATACTGCCAGCACAAAGACATACACAAATACACATGGGTATCTCCGGATGGGAAAACTCTCAACCAGATCGATCACATATTAGATAGAAAAAGACACCAATATAATGGATATTAGATCTTACAGAGGAGCGGAAGGTGATGACCACCATCAGTTGCTGATCATAAAAGTGAGGCGAAAGTTATCCATCGCGAACAGAGAAAGCAAAGGATCAAAACAACTTAAGTTCGAAGTTAAACGATTAGATAATCCAAGCGTAAAAGCAGAATACCAACTCGAAATCTCAAATAACTTCGAATTCATAGCCGACTCGAGTAGTAATAAAGATGAAATTAATAGTGTATTGATGTAAGTAAGATGTGGGAGGCAATTCGTGATACAGTGAAGGGCGCAGCGAAGGAACGTGTACGTGAGAAGAAGCACCAGAAAAACCAGCCTTGGTTTAATTAAGAATACCTTACACTTCATGAGGAATGAAAAGAAGCAAGCAGTGATGGCTAAATAATAAAAGCGAAGCGAATACCAACCACTACATTAACGCGAAACGGAACGCCACACGCGGGTTCAGAAACAGAAAGCGAGAATATCTGACGCAAAAGATTCAGGAGATAGAGGGAAACGGGAGGTCAAATAACATACGAGATCTATACAAAGAGGTAAACTCGTTGAGAAAAAGCTACTAGCCGAGGTTAGGGATGATTAGAAATGAACGCGGAGATCTGGAGGCCGATGCGGTTGAAATTTTCATGTGTGGAAAAGTTATTTCGACAAACTTCTTAATGTACACAAGGAAGAACAAAAACACAGGAATTTGAAATATAAACAGTGGAATTGCGGATACCCGAACCTAGCAAGATCGAGGTCGAAATGTCGATAAAGAAATTGAAAAAATTCAAATCACCAGGAATAGACAATATTCCAGCCGAATTAATTAAAGCTGGAGAAATGGCACTAATCAAGGAACTGCATCAGTTGATAAACGCTATACGGAGAAAGGAGGAGCTTTGAAAGGAATGGAAAAAGCTCAATAATAGTTCCCGTTTATAAAAAAGCGATAAATCGGATTGTAATAATTACCGCGGAATCTCGTTACTCCTAACATGTTACAAAGTATTGAGTAATAAACTGCGAACTCGCCTAAGTGTATACGTAGATGAAATAATTGGAAATCACCAATCTGGATTTAGAAGAAACAGATCCACGGTGGACTAGATTTTCGCCTTGAGACAAATTTTGGAGAAGAAATGGGAATACGATGGGACTGTTCACAAGCTATTATTGATTTTAAGAAGGCTTATGATTCTATTAAAAGGGAAAAGCTATCCCGGTATCCAGCTATCCTGGTACAATTTGAATTTCAGAAAAGAACTCGTTCAGCTTGTGAGGATGCGTGTCAGCAACCCCATAAACAGAGTACGGGTAGGTAAATAATGTCAGATAGTTTCAAGATCCGCAACGGACTGAAATAAGGTGATGCCTTGTGACCATTACAACTTAACTCTGCGTTAGAATATGTAATTTTAAAAATAAAACAGCACAAGGGACTAACGTTGAATGGCTTGAATCAACTGTTCGTGTACGCGGATGATGTAGATTTAATATGGGAAAATATAGAGGCACTACAAAGTAACACCGATGTCTTAGCAGAAGCGTGCGATGAGATAGGTCTGCAGGTAAACATAGAAAAAACAAAATACATGATAAGCCGAAACACAGGGAATAACGGAAATGTGTACATAACAATTAAGAATGCGAGAGAAAGTAAACAAATTAAATACTTGAGAGCATACGTAACAAGCCAAAACGAGGTAACGGAAGAAATAAAAAAGCCGTATAGTATCAAGCAACGCATTTTAGTCCAGAAACTCCTAACTTTGCGATTAATATCAAGGAAGTTGAAATTGAAAATGTACAGAAGGGTTATTCTGCCGGTAATACTTTACGGCTGCGAAAGTTGGAGTACGACCCTAGCAGATGAGCATAAATAAAGGGTGTTTGAAAATAAAGTCTTGAAAAAGATATACGGGCTGAACCGGGACGAGATGACTGGAGAATCGAGGAGACTGAATAATGAAGAACTTCACGGACTTTACGACTCACCCGATGTTGTAAGAATAATAAAATCACGACGACTAAGATGGGCAGGCCATGTAGCTCGGTTGGAAGAAAAACGAAGATTATATTCGTTTGGAATAAGGTTGGAAATGCGGAGGGAAAGAGACCTTTGGGAAGACGAAGACGACGTTGGAAGGACAATATTAGAAGGGATGTTCGAGAAGTAGGTGTTTGTGAGGAAAACTGGTTTGATCTTGCCCAGGATAGATCCCGATTGCAAACGTTTGTTACTACTGCCATGAACTTAGGAGTTCCGTAAGCCATAGAGTAAGTAAGTAAGGAAGTAATATCTTCTTCTTAATAGATAACCCATTCTCTGTGGAAAAAATAGATAGATAGGTACAGAGAGAGAGAGATAGAAAGAAAGAAAGAAAGAAAGAAGCTATTTCAAGAGAATGAAACAGAATGTTGTTTATTTACTCTGGTATACTTCTCCTTTATACCTAAACATCTGCCGGTCGTCAAGCGCTGTTGCACAGCATGTAGTAAATTCTCTTCACTGTCGATTTTGAGGTGGACTTTAAAAAGATGTGGCACCGCCTGGCACGAACAAGCCTGTCTCAACAAACCGTCAACGAGTTTTCATGGAAGGCAACTCGGATCGAAAAAGGGACTGAGATGAAGAACGGAGTTTCTCTATCCTCGATTTGGTGTATCTCAGCTCTTCTTCTCCTCAATCCGTCCCCATTTTGTAATAGAAACCGTAAGAACAATCAGAAGATAAAAAAGTTCCACAGATCAAAAAAGAAGAAAAACAGAAAGAAATGAGGAATGAACATGAAGAAGAAGAAGAAAGAAAGTGAAAGATGGAGAAGAAATAAAAAGGACAGGAGAAAAAGAATGTGAAAGAGATAGGAGGAAAGAAAAGAAAGGAAGACAGAAAAAAGAAGTTAAGAAAGATGGTATAGGAAGGAAGCAAAGAGAAATAAATAAAAGAAGGATAGAAAAAAGAAATTGAAAGGACTGAACAAAGAAGATAAAGAAAGTCAAAAGGAAAGAAAGGAATAAGTAAAGAAAAAAGACGGAAGAAAGAAAGAAAAAAGAAAAGGGAAAGAAACGAAGGAATTGAAATTACGAAATCAACAAAGAAAATAAAGAAAAGAAAGAGGGAAGAAAGAAACAAAAGGGAAAGAGGGAAAAGAAGGAAACGAAAGGGAAAGAGGGAAGAAAGAAACAAAAGGGAATGAGGGAAGAAAGAAACAAGGGGAAAGAGGGAAAAGTAAAAGGAAACGAAAGAGAAAGAGGCAAGAAAGAAACAAAACAGAAAGAAGGAAAAGAAAAAGGAAGCGAAAGGAAAAGAGGGAAGAAGAAGCAATAGGGAAAGAGGGAAAAGAAAAAGGAAACGAAAAGATAGTTGGAATTAAGAAAGAAACAAGAGAATAAAGAAAACGAAGGAAGAAGAAAAGTATAGATAGACACATAAAAAATAATTGTGTAGTATCTAAATATCAAATTACATAGAAGAATTAATAAAAGGTATTGGCGTAAAGATCGGTCATGCAATTCTGTTCGAAAATCTCATACAAAAAGTTGTTCACGATACAAAAAGTGAATTGTTATTTACTAACATTTGATCTTTTAAGGATATTGGGGCATATACATTCAAGAAAGTGAAAAAATTAAAGTTAGAAAAGGGATAAGGCAAAGAGATGCTATTTCTCCAAAACTGTTTTATGCGGTCCTGGAGAGAATGTTCCAAAATTTAAACTGGGATGAAATCGGAATAAAAATCAGGGTATATCTTCATCCCCTACCATTCGCTGATGATATAGTCCTGTTTGCTTCAAGTGCAGAAGAACTACAAACTAGAATGGAAGAACTGAGTAATGAGAGTTCGAAAATAGGATTTAAGACAAAAATAATGTACAATCAACATCCTGCAAAGAAGGAAATAAAGATTAGCGGGGAGACAATAGGCATAGTTGATGAGTATGTTTACCTAGGCCAGCTCAAAACATCGAATGCCAAGCTAACTGATGAAATAAATAGAAGATGTAAAATGTCGTT
>JAGDQP010016328.1:22120-34942 GCA_022664845.1 Lepisma saccharinum
GTCATGCAATTCTGTTCGAAAATCTCATACAAAAAGTTGTTCACGATGCTCAAGAATTATTGAATTGTTATTTACTAACTTTAGATCTTTTAAGGATATTGGGGCATATACATACATTCAAGAAAGTGGATAAGGCAAAGAGATGCTATTTCTCCGAAACTGCTTTTTGCGGTCCTGGAGAGAATGTTCCAAAATTTAAACTGGGATGAAATCGGAATAAAACTCAGGGAATATCTTCATCCCCTACGATTCGCTGATGATATAGTCCTATTTGCTTCATGTGCAGAAGAACTACAAACTAGAATGGAAGAACTGAGTAATGAGAGTTCGAAAACAGGATTTAAGACAAAAATAATGTACAATCAACATTCTGCAAAGAAGGAAATAAAGATTAGCGGAGAGACAATAGGCATAGTTGATGAGTATGTTTACCTAGGCCAGCTCAAAACATCGAATGCCAAGCTAACTGATGAAATAAATAGAAGATGTAAAATGTCGTTGAGCTCGTTTGGAAAACTACACTTTATTTATCAAAAGCAAACTACCAATGTGTCTGAAGCGTAAAGTTTATAATCAATGTGTCTTACCTGTGATGATGTACGGCTGTGAAACTTGGACATTGAATGCGCAAATGACTCAAAGATTAAGAGTCACACAAAGAGCAATGGAGAGATGCATGCTAGGAATAACCAGAAGGGACAGGAAGACAAATGAATGGATTCGTGCACAAACAAAAGTAGAAGATATAATCAAGACTGCGAAGAAGATGAAGTGGAGAAGGGCCGGTCACATAATTAGACGAACAGATGGAAAATGGACGACAAATATACTACAGTGTATTCCCAGAGGAAAGAAACGACCGAGACGACGTCCAGATGCAAGATGGTAGATGAAATCAAGCGTTTTTCAGGAGCATAAAACAAGTTGAAATTCAAAATATATAGAACGTTTATAATACTTTACGGTTGCGAAAGTTGAAGTACGACCCTAGCAGATGAACATAAATTATGAGTGTTTGAAAATAAGGTTTGGAGAAAGATATACAGGCCGAAACGGGACGAGATGACTAGAGAATGGAGGAGACTGCATAATGAAGAACTTCATGGACTGTACGATTCACCCGATGTTGTAAGAATAATGAAATCGCGACGACTTTGATGGGCAGGTCATGTAGCTCGGATTGGAGAAAAACCAAGATCATATTCCATCTTGGTTGGAAAGCCGGATGGAAAGAGACCGTTGGGAATACCGAGACGACGCTGTGAGGACAATCCGTATTAGAAGGGATTTTCGAGAAGTAGGTGTTTGTGATGAAAATAGGTTTGATCTTGCCCAGGAGATCTCGATGGCGAACGTTCGTTACTATGGCCAGTTCCGTAAGACATAGAGTAGGTAGGTTCTACACCCAGTAGTTTTTGAGTTATTGCCAATGGGCGACGTAATACTGCTCATGGAACACTGAGCTATTATAGCTCCCAAACCGTACAAGATATCGAAAAATGTTTCGTCTATAAAATGTTTTGTTACCAATGAATATTCCAAAAATGTAAAAAGTTACCCCAATTTCCATTTGAAATTTTCAAGTTGATAACTAGTAGACGTATTTCCGATACGCCACTGATTTCCCAAATACGATCGTTGAATTCGCCATGTAAACTTCTATCACGATTGTTTTACTCAACAATAATCAACGGAACTCAGTAACTAATGTGGATAAAGTTGTGAAATTTTGCATTTGGTCATTTCACATCATATAAAGTTCCACTAAGAACGGATTTCACGAAATTCGTGCCCATTAGTCAGTGTTGCCTATACAAATATATTTTCTTTCAAATGGATCTACACCGTTCATCATATCTACACCAAATTTTGCAAGAATACACTTTGGTATTATTTGGAAATGACTGTAGGGTTGAACGCTTCATTAAATATTCATGTTGTCAGTGTTGCCAAGAAATTACTAATTCATTCGCTCACCATATAATCAACAGAACACAGTTACTAAAGTGGACAGAGCTCTGAAATTTTGCACACTGTTTTTCTCCATAATATAGAGCTCCAATAAGGACGAATTTTACGAAAATTCATCCCCGTTTACCAGTGTTGTCAACTTAAAAAAAAAAGTTAAAAGCTACTTGGAAATGCTTCCTCATCGTTTATCGTATCTATACGAAATTTTACATAAATACCCTTCCGCACCATTAGAAAACGGTTGTGGGGTTAAACGCTCGGCCAAGAACCAAAGTTGTCAATGTTGCGACCATATTATGTCAATTCAATTTCTGTTTTAGTTTTCTTGACATACCTAAACCAAATTTGCTACAAATACGCATCAGCACAGTACAAAAATAATTGTCTGGTTCAACACTCCCCAAGAAAGCTCCTCTTTTAAGCGTTACCAACTTCTAAAATTTATTTTCCCCGTTAAGGCTTGTGACCGCTATAAAATTTATAGTGTATATTATGTTGCTTATACAAATCTACATTCCTGTAATTATTTCTACCAAATTTTGCGTACGTGTTCCTTAGTAGTGAGGCAGGTCGTAGAGCTATTCTGAATCACCGGAGTTTTCAGTGTTGCCAACCTATTATTTTTTTAATGTATCCGCATTAGTTTGCACCAAATTTGGCATAATGTTCATTAGATACTGCGACAGGTCAAAGAAGCACTCCGGGTACCGCAGAGAAACAGTTATCAGTGTTGCCAATCTCTCCTTTAAACATTCGATATTTCAAATTGTTTCCATATCGTTGTACTTATCCACACAAACTTAGCATTTAGGTGCTGGGACAGGTCATGAAGGTGCTCGGTGCACTGGAGATGTTAGTGTCATCAACCAATTTTTGGAAACGATCCAGCTGTTAGAGTTGTCAACATATTTTACTCATCCCGCACCAACAGGCGGTTATATCAGCTACTTATAGATATTTATGAAGATGTGTTCAGAATGCTGTATAATGTTTCGCTTTATCATTTTGTGTTGTAGTTTGTGGATAAGCTGTTCACAGTACGTTAATGAAACAGAAACTAAGTATGTCTCTTTATGCTGAAGTGTTATTTATTACAATGTAATTTTCTTTACTGTCTACAGCATCTTAATTTGCTTCTTCCTTTAAAACCTAAAAGATCTAATAATATTTAAACCTCATTTCCGTTTGGATCATACTGAAACCCTTTTAAATGACCCTCAAAAATTCTTTTAACTAACAATGTAATGTTTCAATTTGTAAGGAACACTTTTCTATTCATAACTGCATGTTCTTTGAAAGAAGCGAGCTGTTCCCATCTTTATCATCGCTAACAAACGATCATATTATGCTAACGGGGGTGAAATTTGATCCTTACCGTTTTACTTTTTCTACTACATAAGACAAGAACAATATTAATGGGTGGTGCCTTCGTGAAAATAGAAAAAAAAATCTCTAACAGCAGACATTCTATGAGTACATATAGTGGTTGTGGTATATATATTATAAAATGGGTGAAAGAAGCCCACACTTTAATAGCGAAAGTAGAGACCTCTAGCTTAGCTGTTTTGGTCGTAATTACATTTCCATAACACGGTTAATATGTAAATTTGTGGGCCACCCGCATTGACTTTAAAATGCGATGCGTAGCATATGCCAACTAGGCGATAAGTATGATGTAACACACACTGCTTAACTTTCTGTGGGGGCAAGAGAATTCGGAAAGAAGAGTGTGTGGGAGATCCAAAGCGCTTGTGAGAACCACATGAGGCTAGAATGCTGTATATTGATATGGAAATAAATGCCCTCCTTGGCTCTCTTCTTTCTTTTGCTCGATGTAATGCTCTTCTCGTAATATTGTATTAATTTCTTTCTTTCTTCTAACTTATAAAAACGTCAGCTGGACTTAGGTAATAGGATATTATATACGTAAATTTTAAGTGTAGGTTAAATTATTTTGTGGGCCTTTGGAGAGCTTGCATGGTAGGGGGATGTGAATTTATATACTTTCTTCTTGTGGTTTCTATTCACTTTAAAATGTTTTTAATAGAAATTAGCTTCATGTACTTTCCTTACACCCTTGGCACAATTGCTGGAAATATGTACAGGGTATTCCAAAAGTTACGATCCGTTTCAATGAACGAAGGCTCTTCTTGCAAAAGAAAATATTACATCATTTCTACAAGTATACTCTACTGTAAATGAATGAACTCAAAGAAGTCTTCTGCAGTAACTTCACTGTCTAAAGGAGCACCCCCATAACCTTCATCCGCTCCAAAAATACGAACTCTATCGTTGAGTGAGGGTTAGGACCGTAGAATATAATATGTCAACTGTGATTAGGTTTGCTGCCATCCTGCTGTGATTATGTAACTCAGTTAGGTCAATTACCTTAGCTCTCGTAAATCTTGGGCTTGTTAAATGCCCATGAGAATAAATCCAAAATCGGTTAGATATTAGACAGCAGATTTTTTTTTAACTTCATTCATTGACATAAGGTGAGGCTGCAACGTTCCCCCCCGAGTACACCTGGTTTACTCTAAGTATAAATGTAGTAGAGATTATCACTAATGAGACGATATTTGTATTGTTTGTTTCGATTATGGGCGTAGGATTTGGCCTTAAACCTGAAATGCAAGATAAGATTAGTACGGACTGATCAACCCGGGGTACCCATAAATATTCACTACAGTGCATATGTATATGTGGTCGCCTCCTACCTGAAGGAGACAAGGGATGTATGTAAAAGGACAGTGTATGCAAAGGGGAAATAAGACAAGACAATGAAGCAAGAAAGGTTCTCTTTAGCACCTTTTATTAGGAGCTTCTTCCACTTCGGAGGTTCCAGCAAATGCAGACACATGCAGACAGAAACAAAAAGTTTATGTCTTATTTGTATGTACGAGATCGCTACGGGATGACGGCGCATGATGCAGGACTGTACGCGCCGGAGCGGATTGGGAAGTTATATATATATGGACTACAGGCCGGACTAACTAAACTGGGTATATGTCTGTGTGGGCCAGGTCGGACTGGTCTGGGCCTGGGTTTGTAGGACTCCAAGGTAATGATGCAGAGTGTCGAGATGAAAGCACATTACTTACCTTTTAAAGGTTTTGGTCAAGTTCTTTGTCTGTTTTCCAATTTTGATTTCACATTGTACATACTGATTTCAGCCTTCAGTACAAGGGCTTAATTCTTTCTAGTTCATAGGAATTGGTTACGAATAAAATCCTGGAAAATTAAAATTTATGTTTCTAACTATTTCGACACCTGAGGAATGTGTTGTTCTTTCTCCATAGGAATTCCTATGGAGATAAGGCAGTGAAATCCTCAGGTGTCGACTTGTACTCAAGCATGGCGTGCTAGTTTCATTTGATAACAATATAATTTGTTAAAAGTTTTGAAAGTAATGATAATTTTGAGAACCATTTTGAAATTTAATTCAGTTCAAGTCAGGGAATGTTTTATAGTTTAAGAAATATAATTTGCAAAACAAATAGATGAAAAAATTTCTGAATTGTATGCATTTTGTAAGGAAACTGTTCAATGTAAAAGATTTTCCAATGGATTATTCTTAGTGTGAGCAGCTACGACTTTACTGGACAGAATGTTTTTATTAAACAAGTCAGGAGTTGACCAGCTCTTTACTCTTAGTTTTGTATTCGCTTCACATTCGGGAAGTCTTGGTTTCGATATCACATTCTGACAGGTGTTTACATGGTTTTCCCTCAAACACACAAAATAGATGCCGGAATGTACTTTCAACTTAGACCCTTGCCGACTCCTTCCCTCATCCTTTTTCTTACTTATCCCAGCATGAACCATAGAAGCCTACAATCTATATATAAATTCAAATTGAAATATCAATGTTTGGATTGGTTGAACTTTCATTGGGGTCCTAAACAAGCTTGTAAGCTCCTAGTGACGGAACTTATAATATTTTTAGTAAACTGGGCTTCGAATTACTCCGTTCAATAGTTCCCCGTGGGAACTGAATTATCAATAGTTACCAGAAAAGTAGAAAAAGAGAGTCATAACCTGACGGCAAACTTGCAGTGTCCAAGCTCTAAAGCCTTACGTGGCAAGGTCATCTAATTGTATCCACAGCTTAGAAGAAAGTTTCAAACTTGGTTTGCTATATTATTAATGTAAACGAAGTTTAATGTTGCATCTAAATTCCTTTCAGTGGTTCGGTTTCTCATTTTGAGTTTTGTAATTCCAAAGTCCTCTATTGAATGGTCTGTATCGCCTTCTGTAGGTGAAACGAGCTGAACACACAACTAGGAATATGGAAAATATGTTGTCTCCTTCTAGACAAAAGTAAAAAATTTGCTTCCTCATTTTGGCTCAACTTTCCCTTTAAACATAACTCGAAGTGAAAGAGAGAGTGGTTTCTAAACACGAACCAGAAACAGGAGCTCATAATGCAACAAATATGATCCAATTAAGGTCAGAACACTTTCACTCCATCGACCGTTCTACTCCACTCACCCTATGTTCATTTTGCTGTCTTCGTCCACCCTTCTCTCTACTTCACACAAGTACAAACAGAAACAAAATTTAATCACGAAAACAAGTTTTGCCGACTAAGTAGATATTTGCATAGAACGTGTACTTCTCGGTCAAAACAGAGAGACTAAGGCGCTCGGTTGTCCGACTTTCCTCTTCAAGTGCAGCGAAGGAGAAGTTAATTGAATTGACTTCATCGTGGTGTCGAACTCTGGTCTTTTATACACACACACACACACACACTCTCTCTCTCTCTCTCTCTCTCTCTCTCTCTCTCTCTCTCTTTCTTGCTCTCTTTCCTTGTGTGTGTGTGTGTGTGTGTGTGTTTAGATCTCTGTAGAACCTTAGAACATTCCCGCATAAAGATGGCCATACACTTGTGTCCATTTGAACGCCTGGCTACCTCAGTGCCTTCTACAGTTAAACAATGTATTCGTGTATGTACAGTATAAATGGCTTTTCCCTTTATTCTGTTTCCATGGGAAAGTGTTTCCATCCCATCTACTAAACAACTAACACTATAGTTCAAGAAACTTGAATACAAATCTTAGTAAGCAAAACATTTGAAAGCTTGAGAGTTCTATTCATTCGAATGCATATTTCCTATGATGTTTTTCTTTAAATATAGTTCTTTGTTAGTAAGATTGCACTTGCTGTATCACTTGCATGTGGATTGTTTAGTACATTCGTGGCAATACTACATAAGGGGGGTTTAAATTAAACATAGTCTTGTGCTTAGAAACGAACACTGTGTGTATTGGAGAACATGCACTACATCACAATGACAGTACATTAAGAACAATTCCAGTGAGTCTAAAGATAGTCCTCCCCACCGTTTAGACAACGGTCCCAACGCTTGGTATGTTTCTGCACACCCTCCGCAAAGAAGGAAGTTGGTTGCTGGGCGGAACCATTCTTCCAAGGCGAATCTTGAGGGATTCGCCGCGCTCACTTGTCCTTCTCGTAACTCAGCACACCACTTGAACACAGCGCTACGTTTCAAACACAAGTTCTCCTAAAAAGCTTGCATTCGACGAAACATTTCACTTGCCGCAACATCATCTTTGAATAAGAATTGGATTGCAGTAGGTTGTGCCCGCTTGACCGTATCCGTTATACAGCACTGTTGCTAAAACTTGATATTCTAATCAGTAGACGCTTCGCTCAGCTCAGATTGACCACGTTCTGTGTAGTTACCGCATAACGCTGTCGCCAGTGCGCATGCTCTGCTGCATTCGTCTAACCATTTCGTCACCTGTTTGCAACTTTGTCACATCTGTTTATGTTTTATTTGGACAAACCATGTACTTGCAGTTAAACGAAGAAACAATATCACCTCTGATAACTACCCTAACAGCACACAAAATTGTAGATATGTTTCAGGAACGCGGTGCTGTGCCCCATTTATATTTCAAAAAGTCAGGTCTCAGCAAAGATCTCCCAGTAAGTAAAGGTAATGTTGACAATATTTTCTAGATTTCAAATAGGTATCAGAGATATTGCTTTTGCAACGTTCCCATCAACCTTGTGCCAGTGGTACGAATCACAAATGTCGTTACGTTTGATGAAGTAATCGTAGCTTACACGCAAATATTCAGCTGTAAAAAATTCAGGTCATAACCATACTTTCTATATTAATCCAGTAAAACCCATATACATTCTTTTTCCAGAACCTGTCATCCAATAAAAAGGATGTAAATGGTAATTACTGAGTAAGGTCTCTTTTCTGAGCGTAGTACAAGGATTTTTGTGATTATCCCTTAAATAACCGTCGTGATATAACTAGTAGTGCGTTAGCTTACCATGCGAAAGATCTGTGGTTCGAATCCTGGTCATGATTGATGATTTCTTTTTCTGTGGCACATGTGCAAATATTATGTTTTGTAATATGTTCTTCATATGTAAAGTGAATGGGTAAAGATTTCGGATCCATAGTAGAGATACAACTCTAATATAATGAAGACAATGGTAAATCCAACTATTGATATCAGGGATTAAATTCTAAGCCGATCTTTGGGGGAGATCTCTCATTCAACTATCGTTTCTAACAGGTACATCCCATCCTAGTCATTGATTCGACTACATATTACCTCATAATTTTCGACAGATGTATTGTGTGCATAGTATAATATATAGAAACACAAGATCCATGGCGTGCGATAAAAATAGTGGATGGGCCCCAGCCCTCCCTAGAAAATCGGTGGGTGCGCTCAATCCTCCCGAGCCCACCCTGAATTTAATCCGTGATTGCTCTACTAGTATATATATATCTACTTTTGATCAACAGGGGTTGATTCTGTCGCACAAACTTAACGTTTTAACGTTACGTCACAATGTAACTGAGACAAAGGCGAACATTTCACCGTCCTTGAAACATACATGAAACATTGCAGAAAGAAATTAAAATGTTGATGTAATGTTAGCAATGTTGCAGAGTTACCTACATGAAACGTTTCTGAGCCTATCATGTGTTGTTAGGATGTGCTCTTTTATTATAACCATCTACTGAGGTAGCATACTTTAATCTTACCGTTGTTGACCTTCGTATTAGTACCTGGTATTACATTACTGCTTCTTATGCAATATAGCACATATTGTTAGTGGACTATCGGAATATTTCGTACTCAGCTGTCCACCAAGCTTCTAAAATTTAATATGTGCTTAGTTACAATTTTGGATCTACACTTCATTCTACATCTAAACGAGATTATCTCTTTTATATGAAAGTATGTAACTGAAGACCGCTACCCAATATGTTAGTCCACTGATATTTGTTATATCATCATCATTATTAGGGTGGATGTTAGTTCCCGTGTATAAATCTTGTAAAAGTACAGATACATGATATATTTAAACAATTAAACACCTATTGCCATTGCTACAAGTCCATTGTACAATGGAAGAGTCCGCGATGTAACTGAACTTTACAAACCAAAGCAAGCTACAATCAAAGTGCATCACAGAAAATATCTGTGTACATAATCTGAGTCCTAAATTTTACGTCTTTCTGTAGGTATGGGAGCATCAGCGTACCACAGTAACACAACAGCAACAATTGACACTCTATGTGTGGTAATTCCAAATCAGCTGCAATCTAACTACAAGAATTTGATTTTTACTTACGGCATTTGTGAAACTTTGGCTGAAGCTGTACGGACGATGATGGGAGAATTCGTGGAATGAAGAAAGTGGAAGAAAGTGGAAGGAGTAAGAGAAAACCTACGCACACGGTGTTTGTCTACTACAAACCCCACATGGCATAAGCTGGCATCAGATCGACGACCCCAAGCACCAGAGATGAGCGCTCTACCACTGAGCTACCGCGGCCTTTTCTAACGACAAGAAACGACATATATGTAAACGTATGACGGAGATAGAAAAACAGAAATATTTCCGCAGTGGATACAAGTCATAAAAGCATAAGTGCTACAATGACTATCCGATATGAATTGTGTACAAGTGTCTTCCACGTTGTGAAAGTAGTACGGAGTCGGAGTATGGAAAGAGCAAATACATCGTCGAGATCGCCTCTTTTTAGTAGAAAGCATTCTTCATCATATTTCTGAATCATTGTGCAGCAAACTGGAAATATGCAAGGTTGCTTCTCGTCTAGATGTCATAACCAGGAGCAAAATCTAATGTACCTTTGTGGCCTGTAAAGCGGTTTAGATCCAGGACTTGGATTTGTCAAACACACAAATTTTCTGCCGACAGAGTAGCCGTGCGATCTAAGATCCCGATTTCGAGTCCAGGCAAGGGCATGGGTGTCTTTTAACTCAAATGTGACGAATAATCGTGACGGGCCGAAGTCAACAGTTACTAGACTGGCCCATATAAAATAAAGTTCACCCAAGTTTTTTTACACAAGTTTTCTGTAACACAGTTTTATTTGAGCTTGGGTTCATTTACGGACTATACTTTCACGTTCGAGTCTTCTCTTGTTAGGTTACAGCCCGCCTTGGTTCCAACTAAATTATTTCTATATGATAAGAAAACCAAAATAGCACCCCTGACCTTAAATCTAGGTACCGTTCTGTTATTCATATAGTGGTACTAACAGAAACTAGACAATAAATAATTCACATTGGCCGGCATTAACAATCTTTGAACGTTTACTGTCAACGAACCTCAGCTGCTAGTATCGCTAGAAAGAACAAAAAAGTTATTTTAAACTAGAAAATTTCACATAATGACCACGAAATAATCCCGACATCCTAATATAATGAATTGCGTATACTATATTACAGAGTGTTTCATTGGTATGAGGTTCCGAGTTATTGCTTACTTTAGACGTAAATACAAGGTAACGAACGTAGCTGAGGCACTATACACCTTGAGATATGTCCGACGTACCTCATCACAACAAAAACTGCAAGTGGCAACCTCCCGCGTATGCACCTGGCACCCCCAGCGCTCGATCTTGGAAAACATTTCAATTAGCTGAATGTGGCTGATGTCGTCAGTTTCGCATTGATGTTCTTTCAGATGTTGGGCGCTTCGACATTGTCTCTTAGTTCACACAGGAACTGCAAATTTATTGGCCCATTTGAATGGCATTAAGTTACAATGTGGCTATTTTCAGCAAGGTGCGGAGACCTGTAGTACGTCTTAAAGATCTCTGGCAATTGTAATCAGTTCCTTCGAATCACAAATTGACTTCACAGAATTATGGTCACCAAGATCTTCATATATGTCTTCCAAGCTTTCTCTTATGGGGCATGTTGGAGTGGAAGATTCATGTGAATAAACCACGCACAATCAAGCAACTGAAAGAGAACATCACAGCTGCAATTGCCGATGACAGTCACAACTAGCTCATTGAGATGTTCGTCAACAAGGAACGTTAGATTTCCAGGGTGCCTACAGAAAAGAGACGGCTACTTCCACCATTTGCTGTAGTGCGATAGGTTGAACGTATCTCAAGGAATGTAGTGTCACAATTACGTGTACCTCTACCTAATCTACTTGTTTGATTATAATGATGTTTGATAATTATGATGTTGGTCCTAATAACTATTAGGACTAACAATCTTTGCTGCTCTTCTGTTACGCCTAAGAAACACCTAAGTACTGCATAAACCATGCGCATCACATGAAATCTAACAAGGGTGAGAGTGATTCTACATCACAATCCACAAAGTTCTGCTACAATAATATACAAAGTACTACAGGGTGTCTAAAGATTGATGGTCACAAACTGAAGAAGAGTTCATTCTTTGGATGGAAACAGGAAAAACAGTTCAACAATTTCAAACTTTTCGTAGTTTACTAGCTAGAGTCGTCCAATTGTGGCAAAATGATGTAATATAGGTAGAAATAATGTCGTAAGCCGTTAGCAAATATAGTTAACATTGTACCTCAAACACGGAATTTAAGCCAAGTTTATGGTGGGAGGAACGACATATACAGTCCCCCTCCCCCCACTTTTAAGAATGCCATTGTCGAGAAATTAACATTGCGTTATAAAAAGCATACAGAGTTGCTCGCTCTAAGCTTCATTTTTCAATCACAAACTTGAATACATTGTATTGGTACGACTTTGTCATTCGCTAAGCCGACATATCTTGCTCCATTATTTGCCGCGATATTACGTCATTATGACGACACAATGTACAATTTACTTTTCAATTTATGGAAAGTATGTTTTGAATACCCTATATATCAATAGTCGTTACCCACAAAAAATAGACCAGGATGTATTTTAGACACGATAGAAACACTTAACGTAAAAAGTATATGCCAAATTAAAATAGTTAATAGTGTCAGTAGCGCCAAGTAGCCATTGCTCATTGGCTTCGAGTTTAGGAAGTTTCCGATTCGATTCAGGGGCCCAACATCCTGACTGAGACCTTTCTAGGGTTTTCTTAAGTCTCACAAGGTAAATACATGGATGGTACCTTGAACTTAGACACTAACCGACACCTTCCCGCATCCTACCCTAACGCAGCATGAACCATGGAAGACATTTAAAGACCATAAATAAATTCAAATAATGTCAGAACTGTCAAATTTCTTCCAATATTAAAATAACGCCTGAATTCAAGTTGTCTCGCACGACCCATTTTTTTTTCTGAAAGAAAAGAAAAAGCACTTACAGCACCTGACCAACGCTCCACGGTAAATAAATGCTTGAATCAGTTAACAAACCTACGGAAATCAACAGCGTGCTATATAATGTTATACACCTATGATACAAATCATGTCAATAATAATCTTGCACACTATACAACCCAGACGACACCTTATTTGTATTGGTTGAATTTTAAAAGGAGTTTGATTTGTTAAAGTTGCAAATTAAATGTTTCAGAAAATAATAATTTCTTCTTTTTAATAAATGCACTG
>JAGDQP010016329.1:83-22236 GCA_022664845.1 Lepisma saccharinum
TATTACTTTCGTATAAGTTTTAACTGTTATCACTTTCGTATAAGTTTCAACTGTTATCACTTTCGTATAAGTTTTAACTGTTATCACTTTCGTATAAGTTTTAACTGTTATCACTTTGGTATAAGTTTTAACTGTTATCACTTTGGTATAAGTTTTAACTGCTATCACTTTGGTATAAGTTTTAACTGCTATCACTTTGGTATAAGTTTTAACTGCTATCACTTTGGTATAAGTTTTAACTGCTATCACTTTCGTATAAGTTTTAACTGCTATCACTTTCGTATAAGTTTTAACTGTTACCATTTTCACGACTTTTAACGCTGTTATCTGAGCTAATATTAAAATAAAGTCATGTTTCGTATTTTCAGTGCGAAGAGTTCCTCCAAACTTTTCGATTCCACCGAAGAAACAGTACGAGGTGATGCTTGGGTCGGATCTGAACATCACGTGCGTAGCAGTTGGTTCTCCGATGCCGTATGTCAAGTGGAGGAAAGGTGAAGCGACGGATCTCACGCCCGAGAGTAATGTGCCGATTGGTAAAAATGTGCTACAGTTAGAGAATATCCAAGAATCCGCAAACTATACGTGTGTGGCAGCTAGTGTTCTAGGTGTTATTGAAGAAACTACCCTTGTCAAAGTGCAATGTAAGTTGTAGATATGGAAGACTAAGATAATTTTTGCAGTTATAATTATTTCTGCTGTTGCATCGAAAATCTTATTAGACGTATTTTGGTGATATTTTAAGAGTTTATATTGTTTTTGAAGGTCTGAGGAATACTGATTATTTCGAATTTCTTCAAAGTTAATAGTTTTGTAAAACAAGTGAAAACTTAGCAAGTCATTTTATAATTTTGACTTGAGGCTGTTTTGTACCGTTAAAATAAATATTAGTGAAAACTAATTTATGTTAAATAATTACAAGTTTTGTGCAAATTTTGCTTTACTATAATATAACGACATTCTTTCTGGGGTGAGATTTTGGCTACTCTTTGAAAATTCCCCCGAATCGTTCAAAACGGTGAAAATTAGGTTAGGTTTGGCTGGATTGGGTTAGCTTATGTTAGTTTCTATCAGTTAAAAAGGACAGATAGTACAGAGGAATAACTTCCTATACTAGCAATGGTAATCGCCAGCGTCTGCTAGCGAGAAACGCAGCTAATCAGGGAAAGCCATGCGTTGACAGTACCACGCCACAAATGCGCGTGGAGGAAATGTACAGGAGACCGCTTTCGTTGAAACATAATTGGGGAATCAGGTTTTTCTTTGTTTTGTTTTTTTAACTATCTCATTAAGAGGACGCTTAAAAGATTCTAGACTTTACTAAGGCATGATAGATGGTGACATTTGGGGTTTGACTATCATATAACCGGGAAATTTTAAAATACTTATCGCACTCGACTTGCAATCAACTTGCCACGCTAATCTCCGGGCAACGACTGAATGAATTCCTTGTGCATTTAAATGTCGGCGCGAACGCCGCGAAGTACTGAATATCGATTCGTTTTTGTTTGGTGTTGCTTCCCTCTGATACCAGGAGCGCTACTGTTGCTCAGATTTCCCTGTTAGCGGCTCGCTGGATTATCTAGTCCTCATGCTATAAGTCGTCTTAACTGAGGTTAACGCCTCCAGACCTTTGACAGCAGATCCGAAATAATGTATTGAATATCGTGATTTCTCGTCCAGGGTTGTATCCAAAGAGCATCCGAAACTCTCTCCATAAAACTATTAACTTCGAAGAAACACAAAGTGAACATCAAACGTAGCCTTTTAAAGATTATATATACTCGTAACGTTACAATTAATTTTGAGGAAGTGGTTATGTGTATTGGCCTAAATAACAAAGAAATCACTAATCAATTATTTGATACAGTTTTTAGTTAAATATGAAATTAGTTGTTCGTGGCGTTCCGTATTTGTATGTACAGTAAGGGGCAAAAGTTTGTACCCAGTCGTAAATCATCATCTCCGAAAAACTTTGGAATGGATAGATCGACTTGTGTACGGTTTCCTTTAACTTAAAGAGAATGTGATGTTCTACAAGCTACAGAAAACTATTCAGATCGGTTTATTCATCCTAAAGTTATGCGGAAACGAAATTTTACGACATTGTACAGACTTTCGTCGCTGACTGTACATTGATAATTAGTGCTGTTGTATTTTGAGTGAATATTTTACAATGGGTGAGTTATATAGACAACAAAGGCTTTACAACTACGAATCATAGAGGCACTTTAGACATGAGGAAAATGTCACAAGACGCAATAGTCATCAAGTTTAGCGAGAAATTAAAAAGGATATAATTTTACAAAAGAGGATATAATTATAACCAGACCCTGTATCCATTAAGTTATTATATTCAGCTGACAAGCTTAGATATCGTATAATCTTTGTTTCTTTTCTTAAAGTTAAGAGCGCAGTCTTATTTAGCTTATCATAATAAATTAAATAATTGATTCCGCAATTGTCAGACCATAGACATAATTCTGTCGCATTTGTCTTGCAACTTCGTTGCTTAACCATATTATATATTGTAAACCGGTGATTTCCAGCGCTACGTAGTAGAATTTTGTCTCTAGTGTATTCTCCTTTCGTGCACAAAATTCCGATGTTGGCACGACAGATTCAAACCACGAAAGTTCAAATTTTCAGCGATCTTTCATCTCTGTTTTCTGTTTAAACACTTACAGACCTTTGTCGAAACGTCCTTTGCACAAAAAGATGATAATGGTGCTGTTTTATACCAAGTATATGCATAAGCTTTTGCCGGTTTTTATGGTAAAGAAAACACGTAATTTGCAATGGAAATTAATTTTGTTTTATTCAAAATATTGGCCATCGGCTTCTACACATTTCGCCCATCTTTCAGGTAATTGGTGCATACCATGCCAGAAAAACTGCTTGTCTTTTGCGGCAAACCATTCGTCGAGCCATTTTCCAACGTCTTCGAAATTGCTGAAGTGCTGCTCTGCGAGCGCGTGCCCCATTGATGCGAGGAGGCGATAGTCAGATGGCGCCAGGTCTGGGGAGTACGGCGGGTGCGGAAGGATGTCCCATCCAAGCGATTTCAAGGTGTCTTTCACTGGTTTTGCTGTGTGAGACGGCGCATTGTCGTGTAACACAATCACTTTGACATGTCTTCGGGCCCATTCCGGCGTCTGTCGATCAATGCGTGATTTAAATTAATCATTTGTTGGCGATAGCGTTGTGCATTAACGGTTTCGTCGGGTTTCAAGAGTTCATAATACATAATACCGCTGTGGTCCCAGCAGACACAAAGCATGATCTTCTTGCCGAAGCAATTTGGCCTTGGTGTTGAAGGACCGGCTTCGCCAGGTGAAAAACACGATTTTTTTCAAAATAAATCGGGTTTTCAAAATAAATCAATTTTTCGTCACCCGTCACAATTCGATACAAAAAGGATTTTCTTTCGTGGCGTTGAAACAGCGTTTCACAAGTGACTTTGCGATTTTCCATTTGACGTTCATTCAAATCGTGTGGGACCCATTTACCCAGTTTATTGATCTTCCCCATTGCTCGTAAACTTCTGCTGATTGTTTCTTGTGACACATTTAATGTTTTTGCCAATTGCTGTTGAGTTTGAGTTGGGTTATCCTCCAATAACACCTGCAATTGCTCGTTTTCGCACTTTTGTGGTCGCACTGTCTTTCACATTGAAATCACCACTTTTAAATTGTCGAAACCATGTCTCACATGTTCTAATCGATGGAGCGTGTTCGCCATATGTTTCTACCAGCACACGATGACTTTCAACAGCCTTTTTCTTTTGATTAAATAAGAAATGCAATGCGTGCCGCAAATGTTCTTTTTCGGGCATAAACTTCGACATGATCACTGAACGATAAAACAAAGACGCTAGTGTTTGGCGGACTCAACTTGTGTGTGTTTGTAGTTTAATGTGAGACGAACAAAATGACGTATGTGTCAAATGAATACGCTGCGCACTTTTCGCTGGCGCCATCTCTTAGATAAACCGGAAACTATTTATGCATACACCTGGTATATTTGGAAGTGAAAAATAAAGATCTTTAAATTGTAACTGTTTCAATACATTGACTTTTTTTTTTTTAAGTTGCAATTCTTGTTTGGTATTGCATTACTAGTAGTTGCATTTGTATGGAGAATTACTATTTATTCTCCAAAAGTACTTGGACCACACTACAGTTTCTTTAATTTTTTAATTCTACTCTTGTAACTTCAGTCTTCTTCCCCTTTTTTGGGTTTGCTACTGCCGCTTAATATCCTACTGCTCATTGGCAATCAACTTAGGGGTCGAAATATTACAAGGGTAATGTGTCACCATTTGTTCTGACCTTTAACTTGTCTAATGTATATTCTAGAGAGCTTTCTTTGTATCAATATTTAAACTTTTAATGTTTGAAAAACAATTTCTTGAGCTAGTATTTAGTACCTTAGGGAAAGACATGAGATAGTTCCATCTTTAAATAAAAGTTATTCATTAACTTTCATCTTTCAGCGCTTAAAACTGTTGATCCTCATGCGTTTTGATGATTATGAAGTTCATACCACTTTAAAAGATTTCTTGCTATGCCAACGTTTGGCTTCGTTGTTATTGTTTGGATATTCACTGCAACAATAAATGATTTGAACAATGGAATAAAATAGTCGATAACGCAGCATTGCAATTTCATTGTAGGACTACACTACCGTTTACCGTTAGAAATCACCGGTTTTACAATATCCTTAAGGCTCAATCCAAGTGGAGGTTTCCCGCCTTTTTCGTTTTACGTCATTTATTCAAATTTCAATAGCGGAAAACAGAAATTGACTTTCACAGACCACAGTTCGTTTCGTCCTTCAATAATGAGTAGAATTAGTTTTAACAAAATATTGATAGTAAACTCAGGATTGTGTGCAGACACTTTTGGGACAGAATAATGTCCCAGTACTGTCTGCACACCATTCTGCAGTTACTACTAACATTTAATTAAAAAGTAATTGTACTCATTATTGAAGAACGATACGAACTTTGGTCTGTGAAAGTCAGTTTCTGTTTTCCTCTACTGAAATTTGAATAATTGGTGGCATTCAGAGCGGTGAGGGCTCACTGATGGATCACTAAATTTGTCCTTTGAATGCCACTTCTCACTTCCGGCTCACAGTGAGCTGACGCCATCTTTGTGAGCAAAGATTTTCGCGCTCACTTGTGAGCCGGACTTCTCGGAAGTGTGGTTAGTGCGACTGCAATATGGCTTCCGGCGGAGAGTAACATAGTATAACCTTCGAGTTTAATCAGAAATATTACCAAATAACAACAAGCCATGAGGTGCAGCTTCAGTCTGGTATTCATATTTAATCCGTCGTCGATAAAAATCTGTAACATATGTCTCACATCTTCCCGACGCGTTATATTTACTACTCTTTGTGCCGTGCGATATTCAATTGTTCGTGGAACTTCAGCCATACGCTTTATAAAATTCAACTATTTGTTGAGCATAAACGAAATTAGGCATCCGAAGGATTCGCTGTGAGTGCTCACTCTCACTGAGTCGCTCACTGCGCTGAATACAGCCATTGACGTAAAACGAAAAAGGCGGGAAACTCCACTTGGATTTAGCCTTAAATCGAGTCGTAAAAATACAAGTATCTAAAATCATATCAAAAGTAAAGTCCGTTAGTAGATATGATAAAAGTTAGGTAAACAAATATATTACCATTCTCTCTCAAATAGAAATACGTTGTTTTAACTTAATAACAAGCAAAAAATACGTAATGGTATTAGCACTATTACTAATAATAATGACATTTAAAGCTTTAGATACCACTAGACGGGATAAACACGAGTGTAATCAAGCGTACTGGCTATACAGCAACGTACATGACAAGCTTCACGTTCAGTTTAGCGGTACTATATCCATGATTTTCGAATTGCTGGTGTGTGTGAGGATTGCAATTAAGGAAAGCTATTATGTTAGGAGGGTGTATGCCTGTAGAAGCGCTGTTAGAGGTGTGTGTCTAAAAGTTATTGCAAAAAGTGAAAATGGGTAATTAAGAACGAACGGAGATTAGAAGGTAATATAGTGTTGCTTTGGGTAGAAAGGCAACCGAGTAGCTTCACGTATTTCATGAATACTTTTAAAGCCTTGATGACTTTCGTAAAAAATGTACTTTATAACTGTTAAAAATGCAGAATATGATAGCAGAGAATATTTATTATACATTTCAAATTTTCTTGGACGTACCTCATATAGTAGCAGTGCACAGGCGTATTTAATTTGGTGTAGTTTTTACAGACTTTCTTCCATGTAACTGTCCTGATTATATTTTGTTGCAAGTTTCTTCATGGTAATCTTGGTGTAATTTTCAATGCAACGTCAGTAAATGTGAACGCTGAAGTAAACTAATTTTCGGTTCAGTTTTTGAAACCTAAATGTTCCTTTAGTTATAATGATTGAGCCATTGTTCTCAAACACTGTAAACATATGAAACACAAACAAAATGTTGCTGTGTTTAGCTGAGAGCTGCTTTGTTTTCTGTTGGAGGGGAGCATCTTATAAGTAGGTATTATACTTCTTATGCCATTGTGTTAAATCTACGTAAATACTGTTTGCTAATACGTATTCTTTCTCTTGACGCAATACGCATCGTAATATTGTTATATGTACTTCATTGCTTATCCAGTTAATGTGTTTTTCTGTACTGAACAAACTTTGATGCCTGAGCATATTCAACTCAGGTATGAGGCATCGAGCATAATTTTAATTCAGGAATGCTGACAAGATTTTCAGTTGGGGACGGGAGCAGAATTTGGTGGTGTAAGTAGAGTTTCGAAGGGTTTCTATCGGTTTTTAACCACAAAAAAAATTTAAGAGGTGACATCTCCGATTTGGGGAGATCTCTGTCGTAGGGAATTGGGAGGTAAGGTATCTTTTCATTTAATAGAATTGAAGAAAATATTAGGTAGGAAGATCGACCTGAAAACACTCCCCAGAGGTGATCTAATCCACTAACAATACACTTGCTGGTGGCGCTTTTGGTGAAGTTTTGCAATTGTGCTGTTGTGGAGGCAGAAAGTGTGCTGAAAACAGGTCAGATTAGTGACGATAGCATCACATGTTGGCGTGCACACTAGAACAGAACCTCTGATTCAAATTCGGATGTAGTTCGGATTCCACATTAATAGCAGATTTGATTCTTAAAAACTTTTTGCTAGGTAAAAAAGAAAATCACAAATTAAAGACAATAAAACAAAATACTTTTGAATTCGAAAGAATAGAGAAATATGTTTATTACATTTTAGTCTTTACTGAGCAAACACATTGACAATTACCATAATACAGAGTTCACGTTTACTTACTTTGCATTGTCAGTCAATTGCTCAAGAATTTTATAATTCTGTAGTTTCTAGTCAGCTACGGAGAAGAGGTAAGATGCATCAAATATGCTTCTTTCTCATACTTGTACGTTTGTATAATTGTAATGTATGTTTTGGCAGTCACAGTGAAAGAAGGCTTGGAATCCTTAAGTGTTTGAATCTTGGAGTTTATTAGTTATTCCATTTTTGAAGTTTATACAGGGTTAAAAGTTAGCTACAAACTTTGGGAGGTGAATCCTGACATCGAAATAAGAAAAAACAAAAGAAATTTGTATAAACGGGTAGAATTCTGCTTTATTTTCGAGGTACAGGGTTTGCAACTTCCAGCCCAAAATTTCACCATAAATCATCGTTTATTTTTCTATAAATGACACTATGTGGCAACCTCTAGTGATGGTGAACATTATATGTGAAGCACAGAAAGCAGTGTTGCAAACTGTAAAAAGCTGTTCCTTTTGAAGAAACGTTGCAGTTTATAATGCTTAAACTGGTGCAACATTCACGGTTCGCAACACTGTGTGTTGTGCTTCAAATACATTATTTACCATCATTAGAAGATACCACATATCCAATAAATTGACGTAGTATACTTAAAAAAAATAAACGATATATCAGGTTGGCAACACTGACTACCCAATGGCTATTATTTTCAAACGCCTAGAATTGATGCAAATCACTTTTCGAAATTTCATTTTAGTGCATCTTTGTAAGATTTGTGGCGTAATTTTTATTGTATTTACCATGCAAGCAAGCGGAATTAGGCGCGTGTTTGCTTTTTTTTTTGTTTGTTTGTTGGGATGTCAGAATTCACCTCCAAGTAACCATCATTTTCTTTACGTGCTGTATATGTATCACGAACCTTGAGTAAGAATTGAAGGAAAAGTGTGTTATCTTTGTAGTAGTCAGATAAAATAGGGCACTATTTTTAGGTATATTTCAGGCGTTAAAGAAAGTTGTTCCCGGGAATTTTATAAAGCATTTCTTATTTTGCAAATTGTTGTGTGTTCATGTGTGTGTTATTGCCTTTTCGTCGTTCGCTTATTTCGTTTTTACTTCCGTAATATGTTCCTCATTACGCACATTACTTTCATAATACAACCATAGACTGAATAATAATATATACTTCTGAAGCCTACCTATTTTCATCTGCGTTAAAATTAGTGAGTTTTTTGCTTAAGAGCACGTGATTTCAAACCCTTCCCTTATGTAGCTGTGGGGGCTACTGCTGGAAAGAACCAGCACAGCATTGCCAACACATGGTGTTCTTTCCCGTCAAACCAAGACCATAAATTCCGTCGAAATCCGTCACAAATTAAAACCCTGTATTTTTATATATACAATATTAAAGGAAAACCAATCTTATTATGCTTTCTCATTGCCTTTGATTATAATAACAATTCCACCACTTCATAACTATGTTGCTCAAGTTCTGCAGTTGCATGTAAAACTGCCAGGCTGTCTCTTATCATTCATAGATGGCAATTTAATTATGTGGGTTTCAATAACGCTACCTATACTGTATTTACAAATGACAATACGAGTCGTATGGTTATCAGTGCCAAATATAGCTGTAAATTGAAAGAAAAGGAACATTTTTAAAAAAATATACAAGAATTTATCAGCGCAAATGTCCGTCAAAATATCCGTCAAACGTCTTTTTTACCCGTCGTCGAAGCTAAAATTCCGTCCAGTTGGCAACGCTGAACCAGCAACTGAAAATAGTCGCCAGAGCCACCTAAAAGCACCTCATAGTAGATAGACTTAGCACCTCTCCCCATTTCTGCCTGCGCTAAAACTAATGGACTTTTGTTCAGAGCACGTGATTTTGAATCCATGTGCTAAGTAGCTCTGCCATAGACGTCATATTCTACTACGAGGTCTATAGCAGAGCTACCTAGCGGATGGATTCAAAATCACGTGCTCTGAACAAAAACCCATTAGTTTTAGCGTAAGCAGAAATGGGGACCGTGCTAAGTCTTATCTATTATGAAGTCTATGCTAAAGGCATGAATCAAAATCACGTGCTCCTTAGCGCAGATGAGAACAGGTAGGTGTGAGTTTGTTATTATTTAGTCTAGGATACAACTTTATGATGACTTCATCAATGAACCGGCATCAAAATACTTTTTCTTTTTAAAGTTAGTTATGGACAAAAGATTTTCGTGAATAAAGGTGTTTAAATTTCGTGGGTGAAAATGTTAAAAATTCGTGAGTACAAGGGTGAATTTCTTAAGTAACTAAAATAGATAATTTAAATATAAGCCTTGAACTAATGCATGTTGCTAAAAACCTATATAAAGTGCATTTCTTTTGAAATAACGACCATCTGCTAATACTGTTATTTTTTTTTTATTTATTCAAGTTTTCACGTACTTATTCCATATTTACAAAAACAAATATCAAAATTTTAATAAACACATGTACAACTGTGAACGGATTATTAATTTGTTAACCATTAAGTTGAATTTTCATAGGCATACGATGAAAACAGTTCTAAACTTGTCAGGTTTGTTCGATTGTTGGTGAGCACACGAGAAAACTTTGCCTTGCTCATTTCGATAATGAGATTTTCGGTGGCTTGATATTTCACGTGTTCGACTTGTTTTCACAAAGCTTTTCACCGAGAGTACCACCAAACGCACACAACGAATGGTCTTGTGATGATGTAGTTCGTAATTTTTTCTGTGAGATGGCAACTTATGTTCGCAAATTTGCTGCTGTCTATGGAGGATTCAGTGTACTACGTTCTAACATTCTTTGTGCTACGACAATCCTATGATAGGTTTTTGAAGACTAATTATATTGTGTCCGATTGTTTAGGCATTGTTTACGTGAATGAATTAATAAAAATGGTATGTTTTCTTGTAGTGCTCAGAATTCGGGAATAGAAGGAAAAATTCCAAATTTCGTGAGTTTAAAAAGCACGTTTTTACAAAATGTTAACCATGTGTGTACTCCATGCAATTTTTTGAGTGTGTAAAATTTTCGCGAATTCGCGGGTAGTGAAATTCTATTGTCCCTAGTTATAATCTGATAAAAATGACTGGTCAATTAAGTAGTGTAGAAATTAGTGGAGGGAAAGGTTGAATAAAATTTTCTTGGTATGTCGGAAACAAAGAAAAAAACTTACTACGAGGATGGGGACAACTTACAGATGGGGCTTAAGCGGTCAAACCTGTTCCTAGTTTTGTGAGTCAGTGAATGATTGAGGTTGATGAAAGTGATGAAGCCATGTAAAATTATGCAAAGAGGTTTTGAAAGCTAATACTAGTTACTTAAGAGGAAGATACTTCAAGAGAGTTTGTTTACACTGTTACCTTCTGTGCAGTAATGAATTTAGTAAATATTGATATATTTTTAAGTGATATGTTTATTCGTGTCCATTTAAGATTTTCTAGACATCAATAATAAATGACGTCTTTTTATGTAACATATTATGTTTCCTTCCTCAGCGCTTCCAGGTGCCCCAACCAGCGTACTCATCTCAGATATTACAGCAACGACAGTACGTATTACGTGGACCTACAACAACGGCGGCGATGATTTGTTGTATTACGTAATCCAGTACAAGCCAAAATATGCGAACCAAGCGTACTCGGAAATTAGCGGAATAATTACACAGTATTACACAGTACGTGCTCTCAGTCCTTACACGGAATATGAATTTTTTGTGATAGCAGTTAACAACATTGGTAGAGGACCTCCTAGTACACCAGCAATTGCTACTACAGGCGAAACAGGTTAGTGCTGTTTTCAGTGTAGCTATTACATATTTGTTAAATAGTTCTAACATTTAATTATATGTATGATAGTGTGTGTGTGTAATGGTGAATTTTAACTTGTAGTAAGGTATTAAGAGGGGGATGAATTTTGGGGGGTATGACACATTCGCGATTTTATGCCTTGGTGACTGGTAAAGCGGGTGCGAATAACGACAATCTCTAATAATCTTTAAAATGTTAACAAAATGCTCTTCCATCATTTATATCTATATATTTATGTTGCCAGTGGTTAAAAAAGAACACACCTGGAGTAACGAAAATGTTCCCGTAATCACTTATAATAAATAACGGTTCCCAGGTCGCTAAAACATAAAATAAAAAAATATTTTTTGAACATGTTTTAAAACATGATTATAGTAGTGAAATATGTTACTACACAAGTACGAAAAGACAAATGCATTTTTTGGGTTATAAATCAAACCTTCATATAGTTTTGGTGCGGATAATCTAAAGCAACGATTTCCAGCAAAAGATGGCAGCACTATCTCCGTATATGTCTAATGTATCTTTATCGTTGGAGGAAATATCCTTGCTGCTCCTATAAATTCAAGCCTAGAGAGTTCAAACTTTCAGGGAAGAAAGTTCATAACCAATTCAAGAGCATGATCGATGCCGATTTTTTATTTTCATTTTCCCTCATTGTTGAAATCGCTTCATTGTTGTTATGAATATCGAAACCTATAACAATGAACAAGAAAGAAAATTAAAAATAGGCATCGATCATGCTCTTGCATTGGTTATGAACTTTCTTCCCTGAAAGTTTGAACTCTCTAGGCTTGAATTTGTAGGAGCAACAATGAAATTTCGTGTAACAGTGAAAATACAGTAGACATATACGGAGGTAGTGCTGCCATCTTTTGTTGGAGATCGTTGCGTTAGATTATCCTTAAGTGCTAAATAAAACACTGAAAGTTAGGACCAACAATTGATAACAGATAATGTAACGAAATGACTTCGGGAATGTATTTCTCATGAAAAAACGTCACAGTCTATAATAATGTGCAACATGAGGCCCTTTTCCATTGGAGATTGTTAGAGAAATCTAAGTTGGTTGCATGCAAGCTACATGGTATTCAAAGTAATACTTGTACCTCAGAATTTACAGTAATCAGGGTGGCCCTAACTTTTGACTCACCCTGTATATTGAAAATGAGTGGGTGACAAGCCACTACTTTTAAGAACAAGTGTTGTAAGGGCTCCCGAGATAGTTGTGCCCATGTGATAATATTTTGATTTTGTAATTCAGCATATGTATTTTGGATCAGCTCCGGTTTTAAATGATTCACTGTGTATTTATTTCAATAATACACACAAATAGAAGCATGTTAGCATTGCTAATTTAAAAAGTAAAAAAAAATCCATTTTATGCTAAATATTTTTCTTCAAAGAATAATTCTGTATAGTAATGAAGTTAAATATTTTCCCCACTTTCTGAAAAAGGCCTTACGCAAACAAGTTCTGGGAGGGGGGGGGGACAGAGAAAGGTAACGCTTGATTACTGTACACTCAAAATAAGTTGTGATTACATTAAGATTTTTAATTAAAAACGAAAACCCGATTCGGATAAAGAAAATTGGAACAAAATAAGCACCAAGCGAACGTGGGAATTTTCTTATATTTTTATTTAATTTAAAAATATTGACACTACATTTTTTTTTTAAATTTCTTTTATATTAAGTTTTGAATTTACTTCTTAAGTACGCCGAGTTCGTCATTTGTTCGTAATTCATGTACCTGTGTTGAAGGAGAGAGAGAATGGTACATCATCATAAAACATAAGAAACCTATTATGAGACATCATATGTCTGTTGTTAAGTGTATTTTCTTTTCAACCCCTTCGAGCTTGTTGTGTTACCAATCTGAAATTGTGAAATACATGTGTTTAAATAGTATATTTGTATGAGAATTAGTGAGCAATCAACCTACCTTCCCATATCCACAGGAGGGAACGTAACATTAGAATTATGTCTCAATTAAATAATAATAAAAAGTGGATCGCGTCTTATAAGTTTTCATGAACAGTGTGTTCATTTATTTATTTATTTAATTTTATGTTCTTATTGTGGATACGTAGTGTAGTCCGTTCTTTTATCATCTAGTGACCAGATATTGCAGCCTAAAAGTCTTTGTCTGATACTTGTAGTGTAAATTTTGGTAATTGTTTTTGTGGTTTTCAGTTACATAACAATTTGTATTAAATCTTGTCAACTCGAATGAAATTCAATAAGGAATACACAAAATGCATACGGTATATTTAAAAGAAGAATAAATTATTTCTTAACGCAGGAAACCGTTGGTTCTATTAGCTCACATAACATAGTGGGTGTAGTGGTTGACTGTGTAAGAAATAAAAGAAATACAAAAATGTTTGCTTTCAATGAAGGTTTGACTTCATGTAGGCCTTTCTAGAATATAGTCGAATTAAGTTTATATATTAGAGATGGGCTTCCAATGTTTTTCGTACCTTGGTTACACAGGTTCTCAAGAATAGTAACTGTTGTCCATTAGATCATTTTTGTCTTTTCGCTGCTAATTTACGTCGTATTACAGTTACCGGAACGAATTCCTCTAGCATTAGATTCCGAACCAATTGTAGAATATTAATGGAAAATGTATTCAACGAACTGTAAAAATCAAGGAAGCTAAAGAAACAAGGTAGGTGCCACTGGGATATGCGCAATAGCAAGTGACGTCATCAGACGACAAGACTCGAGACACGCGAGAATTAAAATACGGAACGTGGCCATGCGAATGCGTGTTGTGTGATATATCAGAGTGTGGTTTTGTTTTATCCTTTCGTGTGTGTTTCTGTTAGATTTAGTGTATTTTGTATTTCTGAAATTACATTTACAACATGCCATCAGCGTGTGCTCTTACTCAGGGTTTCCGCCAATAATTTTCAGTTAAGGGGGGGGGGTAAAGTCAAAATTGGGAGGGTGAAAGTGAAGTTTTGTATCTATTTTTTTCGTCGATTTTCCCACAAAAATTTTAAAGTTGGAGGGTGTTGTTGAGACTTTGGGGGTGTCTGGCGGAATCACTGCTCTTGCTGCTTGTAAAAACAGAGGTAAGGTACATGATAAAATAATAACGTATCATAGGTTTCTGAAAGAAAAAAAAAACCTCTTCGTAGCAGTTGGGTGTATTTGCGTAGGACGACGACACTTTCAATCCGGACAATTCATATGTTTGCTTTGAACATTTTGATGAATTAGATCACATTCTCGATTTGAAAGCTGAATTGCTCGGTTAACCCCAGTGGCGGATCTAAGGGGGGCAACAAACAGCTGAAGATTACAAATAAAACTTCCTAAAATGAATAAGTAAAATTGCCGTTTAAATTTTAATTGACCTAAACTTGTTCAAAATTTCAATACTGGCCCACTAAGACATTTTTATGTTATTCCATACAATCTCCCTTCATCTTCAAAATTCAAAACTATAAAGTCAGATAGGCAGGTCTATTGCCTTACTGGAGTTAGTAATAGCGATGCCACGATATGCTCCAGAGATAACAAAAGTACACTACGTGATGCGAGACAATGTTGTGGCCGTCGGGTCGGCCGGTCGTGTTGTTTGCCTTAAAAAAACGATGGAAGAGCGGCAAAAGAGCGGTGGAAAGGACGGCAAAATTTAATTTTTCCCCCCATAGGAAAATTTCTAGATCCGGCACTGGTTAACCCAGGAAAAAATAAAATTAAAAGATTCTGCAGAACCTCATTTGATATGGTTTGCGGACGATTGAAATAAAGCACGTAGCGCAAGATGTGAAGATCGGAAGAAACTTGTGTCAGATATCTTAAAATCTCAAAGTTTGGTTATAAATGTAACCTATTCTGCTGCTACAAGCAATGATCCAATTATTGTAAGTGACGGTCAATTTGAAGGATTGCTGTCGGAGAATTGTTTATTAAAAACATAACTTTTCAGATGCAAAGGAAAGATTCTAACTTTAGAAAACAAAATATCTTATCTCGAAAAAGAATTATCAAAATTTAAAAAGGTTGGTAAAAAAATTTAAGAAAATATTTACAAAAAGCCAACATAAAATGCTTCTTAATGTCGCATGTAAGACCTGGGAAAATGATAATATTACTAAAGCTGTTATAGTACGTGCACTATCGAAAAAGTGCTTTAATTATTTGACTATTTCAGAATCTCCCAATTTCTAACACGGAGTTTTGTGTTATCCTCTCCCAAGTCCCTGCACTTTGTACAGACGCCTTAGTGCGATAACATGTCCACCGTGTTTATTAAATATCAGTTTGGAACTAATGACACACCAGACACAACAAAATCTAATTGCAAATCATTTGCCAATTAGCTTATGTCCCTTCTGTGCGTTAAACGCATGGATGCAGCTTGTGTTCGTGTGTGTTATCCTATCCTCTTGCTCTCTTGACTGCGGCTGACGTCATACGAACGAGACTCCAGACGACAAATATGCGCGTGACAGCTACCTTGTTTCTTTAGCTTTCTTGGTAAAAATTACGCATGCTTTGTAAAGTAACTATCAACACAGAAGTTACACCCCGTACGCAAATGGAAATGATTGAGAAACAAGTACCGTAAATTAACACACACACAAAAAAAAAAAAAAATTAACAACTGCTGGGATTCGAACTCGAATCAGTCCTTAGTAACGAAGCATAAAATTTTCACTTGATGGAGTCGTGATGTTTTGCAGTGGCCTTTTATTCTTCACAGCCTAATCACACTGTTATTGTTTTATTTTATTGCTACCAGAAATGTGGAGCTTTCAAGGCTGCAGGACGCATGGGAATCGATGAGGGTTGCATATTAAACAAAATTACATTAATAATAATGATATTTTGTTGTTATTTACTTTTAAGTGCTCTAATTTTTCCATAAGTGGTTTAAAAGTTTGTAGGGTTTGTAGGTAAAACTGAAGCGGTATTAACCCATCCCTACTGTATAAACCGTAGTAACGAGATTTCGAAGACTCACTGTAATCCAAGTTCTACAGAAGAGTCTCGATGTACGAATTAGTGTAGATTCGTCTTCTCTTTTAATGTTTGACATTAAACTCGTATGTTAAAAGGGGTCATCAGGGCCGAATTTAGATGAGTGCAAATGATGAACTGAAGAAGTAACGAAAAGACAGAAAAATCTCATCAAAGAAATGAAGGTGTAATGAGGAAGCGGTTGAAAAAAGGAAGGCATCAAAATGTGGACTGATACCAGGACACGATTCTATCAAAATTCAGTTCTGGTGGGGGGGGGGGATGTAACCTAGGTTCTGTGTTTTGCCTGAAGTACAATAGTCCTTAACTTCCTTTAAATAGTAGCCCTGGTGCTTACTTTTCTGATTTCTGGTTTAAGACGCCTTTTTTTTTACGCAGTTTGCACAAGCGAATGGTGTAATGATACTTTCATTACACTTCCAGTATTTTTACAGTATTTTGGCGGGGAAAGGGGAATGAATACAAGTGAAAAACACAGTAATACACGTTTTATACCTCAGATCATCCAACTTCCTGAGGTAAAATATGATGGGTAATCTATTACGATGATTGAGATATGAAGTCAAGTACGTAATTTAAGTATTTTTTTCTTCTTTCGCTTTATTCATTCGTATTCGAATAATCGGCGAAAATTAGACAGTTACCTCAATTTCAGATATTTCACTGTATTGAACTTAGATATTACAATTATCTTCGAAGTCTAAGCGAACTTATCACGAATTTTTTCTGTCATTATATGTACTGTTTCCAGTATATATAAAAACCTCTAGAAAATGATGGTGAAAGCCGAAAAGAAGTGCGTCTACTATCTTGTCCAGTCAAAAATGTGGAGAAAGGTAGGGGGTATGATCGAGAATTTGGCGGGTGACACCTCGCATTGAGGAGCTTGGCAGAATCTTTGAATTATTTTTATTTAAAAAAGGCTTTATAGCAACTTGCATCTTTAAACAATAGCTCGTATTACGCTTTATTTTACGACGTCATCACGTGTCCCGTGTTTCTTTTACTCTCGGGTTTAGTCCATACTGAGTTATCTATCGGATAGTTTGGCGATAACTTAAGTTTCTAACAAAATTGCTGTAGAAACGTTAAGAATCTTAAAAAAAAACACACTTGAGTTAGCCTTTTAGTTAGGGGCTAACTTTTGGATATGTTGGATTTCTGATTGCGGTGTGCTCTTCTTCGGCGTGCAAAACTTGCAGGAAAAGAGATGGGAAAGGTGCGTGTCAGGGCGTGTTATTGTAGATAACCATCTCGAAATTCGGTGACTTCAGTGAGGACAGTCGGTGTTGAGCAGAATTTGCCCGTGCTGATCTGAAGGAAGGGACTTTGGCCACGAGAATACGGCGACTGAGGCCATCTGAGGGGGTTTCAGATGGTATTTTGGTATGTTTCGCGCAAAGGAGAGACAGAGGAAATTCAATGCATTATCCTCTTGTTCTTGCTTATATAACACCGTAATGTCAAAGACATTTCTAAGACCGCCTATTTGCTTTACATTTTCGACTGGATTTCTCTCTTAGCTCGGTTTCTTTACTATTAAAGAAGAATTTTGTTCTGAAACAGTGTGCTAGCATGTATTTTTTTAGTCATACGAATTGTATTATGTATCCACTTTTTCTGGTTCAGACATTTTCGATTAGGTATTTTTAGCTCATTGTTCTATCATGTCAGCTTTTGCCTATGGATAGATTTTTTAAGAAAAAAAAATAAGCTTAGAAATAAACGGTATTTTGAAAGAAAATCTTGAGAAACGGAAACCTGAGTTATGTTTTGATTTACATGCGTAAACTTGGAACTGTCAAATATAAAATGTAAGTTTTTTTCATGTTCTTGATTTTAATTAGCAATAGATTTTTTTTTTAATTTTGTGAATGTTAGAAACTGTGCGTGGAGCTGCAATCAATCCTAGTGTGATTGTGTGTGTGTATGTATGTTTGTGCGTGCGTGTGTGTGTGTGTGATGGTGAGTTTTGTGTTTACGTTCATAATTATTAAACGTAAGCGAAACCCATTCAGCATTTGAAAGACCGAGACTCAGCAATTATATATAGGTTCAGCCCCGAAATATTTATAAGCACGTTCTACATTCATAATTTAATAGGTTGAGGCTTAGTAATCGTTTCGTTTGAATTCATAAATCCAAGCACAGCATATGCAACATTTGGGAGACTTAGTAACGATTTAGTTTCATTCCTGAAATAAGGCCAGACATCTTCAGGTAAACGGACCGTGATCATATTCTAAAAATTGTGGAGTATTCTGTCCTCATTTGCTAATGAAAATCTTTCGTGGCAAACTGTTAGAAAAAGGAATGAAAAGTTTTGAAGAAGCTTTACACTGAATTACATGGGAAATAGTAGTTTAATAGATAAATGACTAACGATTACAATAGGAAAGAGTAGATATAGCGTGTTTGCTAAACCAGAATTGTAGGTATAATGGACATTTCCGGTAGTATTTTTTTTATTGCAATAAAAAATTCTTCTATTAAAGCAGACTATACGGAAAACATTTTCTTTTCTTTCTGTGATGAATTTATCAAGAGTTATAAAGACTTGCTTCAAAAGAGTCTCAGCCTTGCGCTTAATCGTGCGCCGCCATGTTATGACGTAATCAGTCTTCCGACTGCTTGTCATTGACATACAAATGGTATTTGATTTGTTAGTATTGTTAAAAAGAGATTGCAAAAATGGATCGAAAGAAATAGTATAAGTGGTAAATAGCGTTTCTGTATGCCTTAACACGTCATTTAGTTCGTTTTATTCATCTAAAATTGATTTTTACTTTTAATACTTTTTAAGATATTGATATAGTTTGCTAGCTTCAACACTAATTTATATCAGCTCTTTTTTTTTTTTCATTTTCATGATTAAATCATAAGATATCTTCTAATAATGCTCTAATAATACTTTTTTAATGAATGCTAGTGAAGTATTTTTTCAAGAACTTCAAAGCACATGAATTAATAGTGCTCGTTACTACCATCTGTTAACAATTTAACGTACTTGTAGACTGTGAATATATTGAATAGTTTTAATATGTCATTGTATAAAATAATAATAAAAGCATTTAAGAAACAAAAACGTAAATTGAAGTTACTCTTGCGTTTCGTGAAGTAAAATAAAACACGGCCTTTGATAGGATTCGAACAGCCTTAGGCGAAAGTATAAAAAATTAAAAGTTGCATGCGCTAACCAACTGAGCTAAATTTACAAGATATCAACAGTTGCGCGAACGAGCGATAAGAAGAGCATTGCAAGTTAAGACTACCCCCTGTCTATGTTTCGAGTAATTTCTGTTATTAAAAATATGTTTTGGTGTTTAAACTTATTGAAGTGTGTTCTGCAGATTTGTACATTAATTATTTCGTTAAGTGATGAAGTAAATGTTCTTTCTCTTTTTTTGTTTTTTCGTCTTCAAACTTCTGAATAAGGATCGTAACATAGGGAGAAGCATATAGCTACGAAAATGCAACGGATTGATTACGTCAAACCAATCAGAGAGGATGATTTTCGTTGTATGACGTAGGAGATTGAATTCTCAGTATTTCATGCTATATTTCTACGTAACGGAAAACCGTAGCGCTGAAATTTAAAAAAACATTATATGTTATTTAATCCGATGTACACAAGCAAACTGTAAAATATATAAGGACGGGGAAAACGGAAATGTCCATTGTAACATATTGGTTTGAAGCATTAGCATAAGTTTTATTTCAAACACAAGTGAATTTTATTACTAGATGGAAATATCATTTGAGCGTGATGTTTGGCTAAAAAAAAACGTCGATAACAGTTGATTTACACACTCGGACAATTGAAGGGGTCAGTGGAATAAGGGCCTATCCCACAAGTTCGTGATGTGGAGGGAAATGAAGTTAAAGTATTTGTGATGTAGAAAAAAATCTAAGGAACGTAGGTATTTTATTTTTTAGGAGTAGATACAGAACACTATTGCAGATATACGTGCAAATGGACAATAAGAAATTGACAACAGAAATTGAACTAATACATCATACCCTCACAATGTTACGTTTAACCCACCATCTTTTGATTTTATTTCGTTTCTGTATTTTGAAAACTTCGTCCATTGACTTGTGCTGCCACCTAGCTGGAGACTGGAATACTGTGCGTGGTCAGTAAAGTTATCAGCGATCTGTCACGTACGCAGTGTGAATCCGAGCCGTGATAGTGATAAGCTTATTCTGTTTGTGAGAGCATCCCTCACAACCGACCTATCGCGTTTGTGTTTTCTTCGGTCTGCACTGACACGACACCAAGACCATAGTACATGACTTCCTGCTATAAATGCAAACCGAACTTATCCTAAACTGATCTAACCTAACCAAATCTAATCTACGGTGAGCTAAGACGGCATTGAGGGATTGGCCCTTCTTCCACTAAGAAGCTGAACTGTTCATTCGCCAACACTTGTTATGATGCCTATTGCAAGGTGTTGGGCATATCCCATAATGCATTTAGTTCAAAGAGTAAACACTAGGTGACACTAGCTTACACTTCAGCCACAAAAGTCATTTTTCATGGAGGAGTGGGATTGGCCCTTCTTCCACCAAGCCCTTCAATTGTTATTAAAAGGAAAAGATCGAAGTTCCTAAGGCAATATGTCGAATATTGTGTTGCTTGGTTCCGTTTATTTGTTTACCGTTCCACAAACAATATACACGCATTCTTTGCACAAATGTTATAGAACCTATGAAGATTTGATTAGCAAAACACACACGGACAGGAATACAATATAATATCTGACTTAAAAAGGTAATTTGATCAGAATATCGTCAGCAAATAATATAAACATTGTCCAGATAGGGGAAAGTAAGACATTGCTTTAACAATGACAAAGAATAGAGTAACTGCATATTGAAACTACGTATTTTCAAAGAAATATAAGTTCTCTGCTGATTCTGTTATTGTATATAGTATAGGTCATTTACTTTTTTTTTTTTTAAATATCCGGTAAAACTTTCATACGTATATATAATCATACAGTAGATGAATCGAAGTGGTTTATTGGAACATAATGAGGATATTCTGAAAGGCTGTCTAAGTGAACGCTGTCAATTCCCTATCAATAATAACGAAAAACTATGATACTGTATTGGAAGATCGCTCATAATAATTTTACTAAATTATTTTTCGTACGCAGGAGCTCAATGGAACTTGCCAGATCCCAATAATGACAACTTGACCTTAGACATAACAATTTTTGTCATCTAGCGTCTGCTTCCGTAATGACGGTTCCTGTGCCAATATTGTACTAAAATGAATGCTACAGTTACTATGAGAGGAGACGCTAGATAGTAAAAATTGTCGGTTTAAAGTGAGAAGTTAGGTTTTATTGAGATGTGGCATGTGCCCTTTTTCTCTCGTATGTTTCTGGATATGTTGTGATCGTATGTATGTATGTATGTGTGGGTGGGTGGGTGCTTTTGTGTGCATGGTTTGTTCCTTGTGGAAAGTAGTACGAAAGCAAATTCATGATTTTATTTTTGGCCTGAATTTTACAGCTCTTTTTCATTCAATTTTTTTTAAAGAAAATATTAAAATGGCTTTCAAATTTTGTTTTTTTCGAAGCCATTTTCTAAACCATACCAAATTATTGTTTTGAAAAACGTATTTGGGCGCTTATAAATTTGAAATAGCCAAGAACTCTTCATAACATGCTTTTTGCTTTTGGGCGAAAAACTTTAGTGTGCTTCAGATAGTGTTATATATATATATATATGTGGAGTAGAGTGCACTTAATATAAAAACTAATGAATTGAACCCTACATAACTGCCCCTTTTTTTTTTATCTCTACGTTACTAAAGCTTCTTCAGCATAATCTGACTATGTAGTTCTATTGCACTAGCTAAAAATTATTTCCCATCACTCTTTGTTATCTAGTGAAAGATTGTTTTGCCTGTTGCCTTTTCCGTCTTGATATGAAATATTGCCGCATCGTATAATGTTAACTGAATATTTATCGAAGAGTACGATAATGGATATATTTGAAGCTTGTTTCCTAAAGGTACA
>JAGDQP010016329.1:22246-33581 GCA_022664845.1 Lepisma saccharinum
GCTACTGAGTGTTTCTTAATATGTTTATTAGTCTTTTACATACGGTAAATGGTATCAGGTAGACGTGAAAATAAGTGTGATTGTTCCATATGGCAGTTAGCACCGTAATATTAAAGATATATTATGCATGTGTGTAGTGATTAGGACAATAATATTTCTCCATAGAGGGATAATGCTTAGTATTTAAAGAAATAACAGATGAAAATGTACTAATACTGATTTAAATGCAGGAAAACTTTTGTTTTATGTAGGTTGACTTACTAGTAAAGTGCTGTTGGATCACGATTTTTTTTTTTCATGAAATTTTGCTTTTTGCTATTTATTTAAATCTAATAAGGGCATTTTTAAAGTGGCATACTTTTAACGATGTAGATCACCTCCGCCATCTTGGTATGACCTTTCCATTGATTTACACGAGAATTGTTTTACTCATTGTATGCCTCTCGGGAGTACAATATTCCAGTTCTGCTTTCACAAAATTTGTCTTGGTGTTTATTTTGACTCTTGTATAGTTTTGGTTTGTGAAGTTTCTTCAAATATATAAGTTTAATGTATGATTAATAGTTTGCTATATAAATCACAATATGTTAACGGGAAATTATACTGTTCCTGTGTAAAATATTGCATTTCTATAAAGTAGCATGAGTAAAAGAGAACATGACGATAAACTGTGCGAAAACAGAAGTTAAGACTATACTCCTGAAAAGTATAAAACGAGTAAAACAATTCAAATGTTAATCAATGGAAAGTGCGTACCAAGATGGCGGGGCTGATCTACACCGTTAAGGACACAAATTAAACGTGTAACCAGTGAATTTTAATTCTATAATACTATATTATTTAAATTTAATTGTCTATTAACAAGGTTTTACTGCTTTGAAACATCATCTTACGCTTTGAAATATTTGCCATTGACAGAATTGAGACATTCTGCCATTCAGTGAACATCACAAGTACTACTACTATTATTACTACTACTACATGATTTACTACTAACACCACGTCTTCTACCGTTACTACTGTTAATTATAGTTCTATTGTTCTGCTTATACCATTACTTTTACAACAACTACACCTGCTACTTTATTAGACCTAAAATCTTGAGAGTAATGTCCTCTATCATCAAGCAAACTCCGATTTTAATTGCTCCGGCTGTTCTTATGTCATACACGAATATGAGCTAAATTGAGTCTCATTATTATGGAAACAGCTTCAGTTGTTAAATACTTAAAAGCTTGTTTCATCATTATGGCAAGTTTGGTTGGAAATAGTGCAGTGGTTTAACGGGCGAGCTTGAGTTTGGCTAAGTCCCGTTCCCTTGAAATCTCATTACCATTGCAGTATTGTATTTGGATATGGAGAATTTTTATCTCCGTACATACCTTTGTTTCAAGTTGCAGATTCAAGTCAGGAAAGATTTCAACCTCATTGATCATAACTCAGTCGGTAGAGCGTTGGTAACGCTTTCGGGAGGTGCTGGCTTTGATACCAATGGCCGACCATCCCGAAGTTTTTCTAAAGTTTTCGTTAGGCACTGGTCAATTCTTTCCAGCATTTTCCCCCTACCCTTTCCTGGCCTGCTAAGATGCCTAAAGGCCATAAATAAATCGTAATTTAGAGAAGTTTAGATGTCTGCGCGCAACAGAATATCTGTAATACAACTACTTCGACAGCGAATACGATTTACATAAATAATTAAATAAGTGTTTAAAACTATGTCTAAGATTTATTATAATTACTACTAATTTGAAACGTAATTTAACAGTCTAATACAATAATAAATTCTTCTGCAACAATATATCGTATGCTTTATCAACGTTCAAAGAAAAAACAAGTATCTATGTATACAACTGTCTTGCTTCAGCATTTTAAAAATAGTAAATGTAAGTTTCATACTCTTAATTTCTTTGAATAAGAACGACGTAACATGTCTGTTAGTACACACACGTCAAAGATAACTAAATACAGAATATCTCAGGCTTTCAGTTTGTAAATTGTCGGTTCTTGGTTACGAGTTGATAGGACGATAGTTTGACTGCATTGTCTTACATGTGTCCCATTACATACAGGAGCTGGTCTTTGGTCCAAGCGCCGGCTTTGGACAGACCTATTCCAGCAGGAGGCATTGGAGATCCCATCACTACTCCTTCAATAGAAGGACGTTCTTCAGTCTGGGTCTATATTTATTAGTCAGAGATCAAAAATACTTAATGACCGTTCTGGTTTCAGGCATAAGTTTTTTTCAGAATGAAACTACCCAACCATATCATCTAGCAGGCCTCCCGGTTTTTTTCTCTTGGAGTCGCTCAGGTACAGCCAACCATACCATCTTACAGGCCACTCACAGTCGTAGAAACTATTTATCAGAACATTCCAGAAATTCACATGTTTACCATAAACTCTTTGCTCCAGCAGGCAACTCTCTCAGAGCCGCTCAGGTACAGTTGTTTTCGTTTATATCGTTCAGTAAATCTTGGATGACTGAGGTTCATCTCCAATAGGCGGAACTTTTTGTCTAATACTTCACAGTGTCTTCTATGATCCTTAGACCACCGTATCTCCCAACTTTTCGCATCCTACCATGATTTCGCCAAATTACTACACTTTACAGTACATTATTTCGGATAAATCTTTACATGTTGGTGCTTCTTTAGGTGTGTACGCATAGCTTAGGTTAGATTTGCCGGTAAAGTTAGGCAATTGCAGTCGTATTACGATATTTGCACACAATCAGTTTCTCTACAGCAAGTTTAAATTATACAGCTAACGAATGGCGTAAATTCCATAAATACTAAGAGTTCAGTAACAAATACTAAATAAGTACCGTAATAAATATATTATATTTATATTCTGTTTGATTTTCACGTACTATAAATATATGCCAGGTGGTTCCGAGCCACTTTTGAATTACCAGGTGTATGCATAAATAATTTCCGGTTTACCTAAGAGATGGCGCCAGCGAAAAGTACGCAGCGTATTCATTTGACACATACGTCATTTTGTTCGCCTGACATTAAACTACAAACACACACAAGTTGAGTCCTCTAACCACTAGCGTCTTTGTTTTATCGTTCAGTGATCATGTCGAAGTTTGTGCCTGAAAAAGAACATTTGCGGCACGCATTGCTTTTCTTATTTAATCTAAAGAAAAAGGCTGTTGAAAGTCATCGTGTGCTGGTAGAAACATATGGTGAACACGCTCCATCGATTAGAACATGTGAGACATTGTTTCGAGAATTTAAAAGTGGTGATTTCAATGTGAAAGACAGTGCGCGCTCTGGTAGACCACAAAAGTGCAAAAACGAGCAATTGCAGGTGTTATTGGAGGATAACCTAACTCAAACTGAACAGCATTAAATGTGTCACAAGAAACAATCAGCAGGCGTTTACGAGCAATGGGGAAGATAAATAAACTGGGTAAATGGGTCCCACACGATTTGAATGAACGTCAAATGGAAAATCACAAAGTCACTTGTGAAATGCTGCTTCAACGCCACGAAAGAAAATCCCTTTTGTATCGAATTGTGACGGATGACGAAAAATGGATTTGTTTTGAAAACCCGAAGCGGAAAAAATCGTGGCTTTCACCTGGCGAAGCCGGTCCTTCAACACCAAGGCCAAATCGCTTCGACAAGAAGACCATGCTTTGTGTCTGGTGGGACCACAGCGGTATTGTGTATTATGAACTCTTGAAGCACGGCGAAAACGTTAATGAACAACGCTATCGCCAACAAATGATTAATTTAAATCACGCATTGATCGAAAGACGACCGAAATGGGCCCGAAGACATGGCAAAGTGATTGTGTTACACGACAATGCGCCGTCTCACACAGCAAAACCAGTGAAAGACACCTTGAAATCGCTTGGATGGGACATCCTTCCGCACCCGCCGTACTCCCCAGACCTGGCGCCATCTGACTATCACCTCTTCGCATCAATGGGGCACGCGCTCGCAGAGCAGCACTTCAGCAATTTCGAAAACGTTGGAAAATGGCTCGACGAATGGTTTGCCGCAAAAGACAAGCAGTTTTTCTGGCATGGTATGCATCAATTACCTGAAAGATGGGCGAAATGCGTAGGAGCCGATAACCAATATTTTGAATCAAACAAAATTAATTTCCCTTGAAAATTACGTGTTTTCTTTACCACAAAAATGGGCAAAAACTTATGCATACACCTGGTATATGTATAGTTAACTATTTAATGTACATAATTCTACTTTAACGGCAAATATCCAGTATCTTGATTTATGATCTTCCCGTGTAAATAACGATACATACGATAGCAACTAATAATGAAACTGACAAGTTAAATATTTTTCTCTTCTTTTATTGAAATATTTACTTCTTGGATTCATCCAGCAATTGGCATGGAAGTACAAGGCCCTCACAATGGACAAGAACTCCAATTAACGACACTGATTAATATTCCGGATTACAACTTTTCCAACCTTTGCGTGTAGAGAAGATTTTCAAATATTCAACTACTTTAATCACAGTGAAAATATATAACTGGGATTACAAAAGTCTTTCAATAAACAATATTTCCAATACGATGTTTTTTATAAGATTCTCTTCTATTGGTGACTTCCTCAGGTGGTGTACATGCCCTTTGGAATGAATTTAGCTGTCAGTTCCATCCGTTTTTAGTTATTGCTTTATACTTGTAATTACTGGAATGAGCAAATATTTATAGGAATCAAATTTGTGTTAACACTAGGTGACATTACTCTTAAGAATGCTCTGGAGTTATTGTGGCCTAATAACGTAACCCATATGAATACATACGGGTTACGCAAAGGATTCCATGAATGGAGTAGGGAATTGCTAAAGTAAAGGTGGGTCGAAATGAGCATGAATGGGAAACATCAATTTGTTCTGCCAAGTCAAGCAGATTCAATACATCGATGTGCATTTTGTCCTGATCTACCTCAACTTCATGCTCCAGTACGGAGTTCGCCCTCGACCTCCACTCCATCTCTCATCTGGCTCTCACCCTCCACCACGCATTTCGTCACCGACCTCCACTCGACAACCTCACTCTCCAGGTTGGAGTGTGAGGTCTAACCTCCGAAGGTTGACCATCGGTTTGTGGTTGCATTACAATGAGGGGGTAAGGATTACACATTCGTTTCTTTGTTATTCGACAATGAGATACAATGTCGTTAGCTGAGTGGATAGCGACGACTCATACGGGAAGACATGTTCCTCTACCCCTACTTCAGAGAATTATTGGGAATCACCTACTTCAACTGCGGGGATCCCATTCCACAATTTTGGAGGATACAGCAGATTCGAAATCTTTCACGATATTATACCGCGCAAGCCCTACTGCTTTTGGTATTGGAACTATGAAGCTCTGAATCTAATTTTCCCACGCTTTCGGCAGCCTTTAGCTCCGAAACGTGGAGACATTCCAGCTCAGTGATGTAAGCCTTGTATCCTTGTGTTTTGATGTATTCCCGAAGTGTGTAGGTGCATTGCGTTACAACCCTATGTATGAATATTCACATACACTCATCATCATCATCATCATCATCACTGTTCAAATACTAACAACAAATAAGGGGGAAATCTGATTAATTGTTGCAGATCATCGTTCTTGTGTAGTGTTGATTTTCCTCACAAACTTGTTGGTGATTTCCTTAAATATAATCAGGAACCGTTCTTATTTTATCATTAAAAGAACGTATAATTTCATTATTGTAGTAAGGACCCTGTGGTACACGCAGTGCTGACCACACAGCTGTTACTCAGTGGAAGTAGTTCCACCGAACACGGACAGTTCGTGTTGGGGAAGACTCAGGGCCTATAGGCCTGTTACACCAGTGTTTAAGTAAGGACCCACTGATGCGAAGAGCTGATAGTCAGATGGCGCCAGGTCTGGGGAGTACGGCGGGTGCGGAAGGATGTCCCATCCAAGCGATTTCAAGGTGTCTTTCACTGGTTTTGCTGTGTGAGACGGCGCATTGTCGTGTAACACAATCACTTTGCCATGTCTTCGGGCCCATTTCGGTCGTCTTTCGATCAATGTGTGATTTAAATTAATCATTTTTTGGCAGTAGCATTGTGCATTAACGGTTTCGCCGGGCTTCAAGAGTTCATAATACACAATACCGCTCTGGTCCCACCAGACACAAAGCATGGTCTTCTTGCCGAAGCGATTTGGCCTTGGTGTTGAAGGACCGGCTTCGCCAGGTGAAAGCCACGATTTTTTCCGCTTCGGGTTTTCAAAATAAATCCATTTTTCGTCACCCGTCACAATTCGATACAAAAAGGATTTTCTTTCGTGGCGTTGAAGCAGCATTTCACAAGTGACTTTGCGATTTTCCATTTGACGTTCATTCAAATCATGTGGGACCCATTTACCCAGTTTATTGATCTTCCCCATTGCTCGTAAACTTCTGCTGATTGTTTCTTGGGACACATTTAATGCTTTTGCCGATTCCTGTTGAGTTTGAGTTGGGTCATCCTCCAATAACACCTGCAATTGCTCGTTTTCGCAGTTTTGTGGTCGCACTGTCTTTCACATTGAAATCACCACTTTTAAATTGTCGAAACCATGTCTCACATGTTCTAATCGATGGAGCGTGTTCACCATATGTTTCTACCAGCACACGATGACTTTCAACAGACTTTTTCTTTTGATTAAATAAGAAAAGCAATGCGTGCCGCAAATGTTCTTTTTCAGGCACAAACTTCGACATGATCACTGAACGATAAAACAAAGACGCTAGTGTTTGGCGGACTCAACTTGTGTGTGTTTGTAGTTTAATGTGAGACTAACAAAATGACGTATGCGTCAAATGAATACGCTGCGTACTTTTCGCTGGCGCCATCTCTTAGGTAAACCGGAAACTACTTATGCATACACCTGGTAATGTTTATGAATGAGGAAGTGACGAACATGCACGTATGTGATCGAACGTCTTATCTTTTAAAAGCATGAGTCTTAGTTATTAATAGAGGACGGATTTTGGGGCACTAAAAATTGTTAGAATTATGTCAATACACTCTTCGTACAGTCCCATGTCCCAGAAATGTTTAAACATAGTTTCGAAGTTTCTGTTAACATTGCTTCAAGGCTAATTATATATTCTTTGTTGACGTACGAAACCTACTATTTTCTGTTTAACTGCACTCAAATTTGAATAATTGACGAAAAACGAAAAAGGCGAGAAAACATACTTTGTCAGCCTTAATGAAACTTAAGTACAAAAGTTTTCCTGTATTTTAGAAGTAGTCTAAGTGTGAATTTTTATCTGTATTATTTAATCTTGTCGTCTGAATATTTAATAATTGGTACGGTCAATAATGTCAAGTTAACTGTAAGAACTGGTTAGCATTTTCATTCTTATCTAACAGCGTTTTCGTACTTTGTACATGCTTGGTCTATTTCATACACACACTTAACCTACACACTTGTCCGTTACTCTCTTTTAGCTGAATCTTCTTATGGAGGTACCAGTAAGTAGATAATTTACAGCATGGAATTTTCCATATTTGTGTCTTGTGTGTACGTGGCTTAATACGATTTTGTGTGTGTTTATTTTCTGTTGATATATTTCCAACGCTTGATTTCTTTTGTCCTGATAATCAGAGAACTCAGTTTGAGGAAATATTCTTTTCTTTTACGTTCCATTTTTGTTTCGTTGTTGTTGAGTATAGCTTGCTATACATATTTTTTTTTTTAGCTGGAAAGTTTTATTTTGATGTCTCGTTGTATGTTATATTTTTATATATTGGAAAATAAATGTTATTTATTTTATATTAAACCTTCACGTATATGATCGAACGTCTTTTATCTTTTAAAAGCATTAGCCTTAGTTATTAAGGATAATCTAAAGCAAAGATCTCGAACGAAAGATGGCAGCACTATCTCCATATATGTCTTAATGTATTTTCACTGTTACACGAAATTTCATTGTTGCTCCTACAAATTCAAGCCTAGAGAATTCAAACTTTCATTGAAGAAAGTTGATAACCAATTCAAGAGCATGATCGATGCCGATTTTTAATTTTAATTTTTGTTCATTGTTGAAAGAGCTTCGGTTTCGATATTCACAACAATGAAGCGATTTCAACAATGAAGGGAAACAAAAATAAACAATCGCCATCGATCATGCGTTTGAATTGGTTTGAATTTGTAGGAGCAGCAAGGAAATTTCTTGTAACAGTGAAAATACATTAGACATATACGGAGATAGTACTGCCATCTTTTATTGGAGATCGTTGCTTTAGATTATCCTTAATAGAGGGCGGATTTGGAGCACTAGAAATTGTTAGAATAGCGATTCAAGCACGCACTAAAAATGCAGTAAATTCAGCTTACACTAGTTTTCTTTTACATTTTTCTGTGAGATATTGGTGAGTCCAGAACAATAGAACCTTGGTTCCATGAACTGAAGGTCAGGCGGCTCCTCTACCACTTGCGGTTAACCAAACATTGACAGCCACGACCAGAAGGATTCCTCCAATAAATTTTCTTCGGCGTTGCCACTTTTTAAAGCAGATGGCAATAGCTTGAACGACCTCAGAGAGAAAAAGAGAGAGAGAGAGAGAAACGACGACAAGAATATTAAAGAAAGCAGTGGCAACGTTTGGGTAGAAAACCGCAGAAAAGTGGACAAGGTCCCCCCCTCCAGATGTTTGTGGTTAGACGTTAAAATGGATTGACTGAATGTTCTTAGCTCTGGACCCATCGGTACACCAATATTATCGTTCGATAATTCACTTAACGTAAATATGGCACTTACATAAGGTGGACTGACTGCTTGATAAATTAAAGTACATAAAATATGTTCCATTAGATAAAATATTTTACGAGCAGTTAGTAAAAATTCATTTTATTTAATATTTTAATACATCTCTTTCAAAGCACGAAATTAAGAATTTGAATATCTGTTTAGGAGGTCTAAAACGAATATGAAATAACAAGAAATTGGAAGTAATATTACTTTTTAATCTTTGTCGTAGCTTTTTATAACTGATTTATGTAATTTGGCTTGTTTATTTTAAGTTTAATTATTGTGTAGTTTGAAATAAACAGTGGAGTTCAGTGTTTTATGTGTGGTGTCTTGATCACTAGTATTACCCTGCGTTTTTCTGGTGATTGCATGCAGCAAAAAAAATTATATATTTCTTTTAAAAAGGTGGATGTTTTTTATTTTACAACTTTTATATAGAAAAGAATCCTGTATATATATCGTCACCTATCTCACGTGGTGATGTATCTAATTTCACGTCACTAACGAGATCTTGGCCAAGAGTATATTCTCAGAAAGGTTCTATGTATTGAGTAGTTCAAAACTATTAAACTTCGTAACGTAAATAGTACTTGTATGGGATGAGTTTGAAGGACAGAAAAGACATTTCTCTAAGCTCTCCTGAAAACTAGCGAAAAGCAAATAGCCTACTTGATAGGTGGCGATGTGTATTACCATAAACTAAATAATAATAGAGACTTGTGCCGCTTACCTATTTTCGTTCGTGCTAAAATTAATGGGTTTTTGCCTAAGAGCACATGATTTTGAACCCTGTCTTTAGGTGGCTCTGGTGGCCAGCTACTGAAAGTAGTCGCCATAACTACCTAACGACAGGGTTCAAAATCATATGCTCCTTAGCGCAGACGAAAATAGGTACCCGGTATAAGTCTGTGGTATTAGTTAATGTGGAAATTCAGTTGTAAAATCAGTTGCTTATCTGTTCCGTCTCGTTTTATGTTTCGCAGAACCAGGAACTGCCCCTCGGAACGTGAAAGTTCGGCCGCTGAGTTCCAGCACTATGGTGATTCAGTGGGATGAGCCCGAGACTCCAAATGGTCAAGTAACGGTATGTTCTTTCTATGTATCTGGGTATTTATTGACGTGCTTCTCAAGCGCACCGTGACTCAGGTCCTTTATTGTTGTAATCCTTATATGACGTCAGGAAGAAGGCGGCGTGTGATGTGTTTGTATCTCGTATAATTAAAAAACGTATCTAACCTGACTTTTGCAACCTTTTCTGTGAAATGAGTAAAATTTTGAGAAAAAGTATAAGGAGAACAAAGCAGTGAACCTGACTTTTCTCATCATTTTCCGTGAAAGGAGTAAAAGTTTGATAAAGGAAAACCTAACCTGACTTTATGTTTCCGTGAACTGTGTCACTTACTTGTAGATACACACAAAAAAGTAAAAATCGTACCCTCGCTGAGTATAGAATTACCTTTTACCATCAACTCCTCGTCCACACTTTGGCAATGTTCTTGATTGCTCAAGTAGTTTGGCATAGTGCTATCAGATGGCACTGTTCCCTGGAGTCGTGGCACGCTTGAGACGCAAATATATATTCTGTTACAATGTACTTATTATATTTATGTTATTAGTTATTTTGTAATTACAGGGTGTCTACCGGTCATGAAATTGTGCTTCAGGTCATGATTTTTTTTTAATTGTACAGAAACAAGTCTATACCATGTCATTAATTTCAACCCTTAATTGCAGAAAAGTGATTTCGTTGTTATCTTTAACGGCATCTAATATGCCCGCCTATTAGTCAGTCTATTGTTTTATATGGGTACGTGGTTCACACTCCCGGTGCATCTTCCGATACGTCCCGGATAAAATTGTAAAGGATTCGACATGCTGATCGCCTGATGTAATACAGATCTCCGTTTTGAGAGAATCTAGAGTTAGTGTAGCTATAGAAGAGTTTATTTCCAGAAACCACGTGACAGCATCGACAGTTGTCCTAGAAAAGTTAGACTTTCAGTAGGAGACAGGACAAACTTAAAACTATTATTCTTTTCGTAATGGAAAGTTCAAATAGTAATAGAGATTACGTTGAATTTCTGAAGAAACTTCCAAATAAATAGTGATGTTCATCATTACAGTACTCGCAATAAGAGCGACGTCCACTTTTTCTGTCACACCACGAACATATTCCACAAGAGTGTAATGCATTTAGGTGCTTCCATGTATAATGCTCTCCCATCAGCAATAAAAGATGAGATATCTTTGCGGGGATTTAACAAGAAGTTAAAAGAGTATTTACTTACCTATTGCTTTTATTCTGTAAATGAATATTTGGATCAATGTAGAACGTAGTAGTTATTAAGACGGGATTTTGTAGTTATATACATTCTAACATTTACAAGTATAATTAATGTATAATATCACCTTTAGTAACTGTGAACTGTATGTAATTGTCTTGTCTCATTGTTTAGACATTGTCTTGACTCATTGTTTTGACAAATCCCATATTATGTAACATGATTAGTGGATAAATAATTGAAATTGAAATTGTTAAAAATCCATCCATCCATCCATCCATCCATCCATCCATCCATCCATCCATC
>JAGDQP010016330.1:0-15297 GCA_022664845.1 Lepisma saccharinum
CATGTACTGACTAAATATATGTGCAAACTGTATTTGACCTGGGTGACCCGTTTCGAACATATTACTCCATCTTCGGTGACCTCCTTATGCCTGTCCTCATCCATTTTCGTTTGATGTTTTAGGACCCTTATACTTTGTGTTAGCCGCTACGATTTTGCACGCGCTGTTTTCTCCTTACTATCGTTCCATGTGCAAATTTTCAGGGCTGGTTTCGATATGAGGGGTGGGAATGTTCCCTTGTAAGAGAATAGATGGATTATTATCTGAAAACAGGGAGGTAAATAGGGGTTCCGGACCTCTCCGCCATAAAAAAAATCAGATTGTTTTCTCGAATGAGTATAATTTAAGGCAAATATATATATGCATTTTACTTAAATTTCACATCTAGATAGACCTTGGACCTGGAATTAACTTCTAGATACGTGCGTGACTGAAAATGCGGAGAAACTTTGTTATTTGCATTAATAAATCGGAATTTTTGTGTGACGTTCAATATTTGTGATTTAAGTCATTTTTCAATACATTTTGTTTCTTTCTTTTCCATGATTTAAACATGTATTTTATATTGTATTATCTTTTGTTTTATATTTTCGCAAAATTTTCTACGTAAAAATACTGTAATCTGCTGTAATAGTGATGTAGTATGATAAGAAATATTGAAATTGTGAGGCAAGGATATGGTGTTATAGTAAAGTTGTGTGGCAAAGAACTAACATGTTATTGATGTGGTAGTGAATTAGTTAGTAATGGTTATACACACTCACTAAATTCGGAAAGTGGAATATATTCAATCTTCTTGGAATGGAAAGACAAACCACTGTTTTAGAGCGGAATTTTCAATCGAAAAGACAGGTTTTCAACGAAACAATCTCGCTTTTGATACAAAATGTGATCTTCCCAGATGGAATTCCGATGCCTTTGGATGTAATTTTTTTTCAAATTTGAAAGAGCGATTTCTCATCATTTTAGAGTGGTTCTAGTTATATTTTCAACATTTTATTGTATATTTTCTTTAAAAAACAACTTATGGCTATTTTCCCATAGAAAACAACTACCATTTATCTCATCATTTTTCGAGCGGAATTTTCTAATCTTTTCTTCGATAAAATTTCGCTCTCAAAGAGTGGTCCCTCTTTCTGCTCTTCAAAAAATGAAAGATTCCGCTGAAGTCGAGCGGAATTACACTCTTTCAATTTAGTATGTAAAGTACTGTGGTATTAAGGTAACGCATAAAAATGGAAGAATGTTAAAAACAGTATGATATTAGTCAATATTTATACCATATAATAATGAATGGATACGGACAAGGAAGCAATAATAAAGCATGCACAGAAAATAACAATGTGTTATAAACAAAGAAACAATTCGTCAGAAAATAATTTTCAAGAACACTTAACAACTAATACGGAAGAAACACCCATGTGAGTGACATGAATTCAAGTAAATGGGTAACCATGCAGCATTGACGCTTAACACTGAACTAACATTTCATGTTCGTACAATACATGGTAAAATGTAACACATTGCATGCAATGTACACACTTATGTAAATACGGTCTAGTTTTAACATAATACACGCTATAATACGATAGATAAAAATCAATAAGAATTTTTTTAAAAAAAGTTAAAACTAGTCCAATTGACAGAAATAAGAAATATGTATTATTCTTACTCAAAACATCATAAAAACGGAAAGTTCGGTGCAGAGCTGAAAAGGGTCACTTGGTTAATCGGGTCATTCGGGCCTTTTTTGATCGGGTCACCGTGTCTTTGATTCAGGCCCGGTCTAACACGTTCATCCTTAGGCTAAAGTACATATTTAATTACTCAATTATTATACATTGCCAAGTTTGAAAAGTATTTCTTTAGTTAACCCCTCCCCCCGCCCCCCGCCGAGCACGAAAAATACGACTCCAATAAGTTTCTAACAATTAGCCATTGTCTCGTATTCCCGGGTAGATAAAAATACCGACAGAGGTGTGCAAATACCCCTTCCCTCCCACCTCGGAAAGAACTTTGTGACTGAAGTATTAATTAATACAAAAGTATAAAAATCTTTTAACTCTCTTAACAATTAAGTCCCCAGACAAAAGCTCAGTTCTCAAGAAATATCACAGATTACAATACTGATTGAATCAAAGTACAGGAACAGGACCGGTCACCGGGTCATTTGGCTTAAGACGGGGTCAAGGAGTCATTCGAGTTAAGACCTAGTCAATTGGATCGTTCTGGCCAAGTTTCGTATCGGGTCACCACGTCAGCTATGTTCGTGTCAGGCCCGGTTTCAGCTCTGGTTACGTCTGTTCGTTTCAGAGCACAAAGCTATTCGTTTCATTTACATTCTTTCTACGTATAATATTAGCTGACTGCGGTAGTTGTGTGTTCTGATTCGTCAGACTAGCGTCTCCAAGGTTCTGGATTCGAATCCCGGTTGACTTACGGATTTTTGTGGATTTTAGAAATTTTACGATTGAAAGAATAAAGATAGGTGTAAGTTATTAGTTACTTAAATGGCCCAAAATACAAATTCTACCAAAGTTCTTTGTACGTATAATATTAACCCACTCACACATCCTATAGCAACGTTATCTATAATCATACTTTTCTTAGGATAACACTAATACAATCTAATTTTATTAACCTTAAATATACTACAGAAATTTGCTAACTGTAATTCCGAAAAAAAGAAGAGCATTTATCTGAAATCGGGCGTCATGCGTCAAATTACAAAATAAAAATGTTAACCAATAAATCAAGAACTATCTGATACCAGGCAAATGCCGAGGTGGTACCTACAAACTAGGCCCTAATTCACCACCTTCTAATATTCTCTCCCCACTCTCTCCCCACCTGAATCTAAGATGCCTAAAGGCTATAAATACCTAAAATTCAAATTCAAGGCTTATCAATACAGATAGGTACAATTATGCAGGAAAATGTTTATTCCATACCAAATCAACCAACGGTCTGGAACTTGAAATCGCGGAAAAACGAAATCCTTCCCCAAGCATTCGAAGTGTCAGTGTTGCCAGTCTATTAAAAATAATGTTTGTGTGTCTGAGATGCTGTCAAGGGACCGAAGCCTTGACAACGTTTACTAAAATACGGAGCACTAGCATGTTTTTCTTAGCATAATAAACGGTAAAAAGAAAATATATGATCAAACCCACATAAATTTTCAATTGGAAGTGATTTTTTTCTTTTCTAAATATGTGGAAATATGTGCATGTATTAGAAAGAAAACAATAAATATGTTCTTCTCTAACTCTCAGAATGTTCATATTTGCAGATTTACAGCACTATAATTAACTGTCAAAAGCCCAGAAATAGTTTTCCTTCAGACCGCCTTGTGTACCGCAACCCTCAATACAATATAGTGTGTTGGGTTATCTATCATTAAGGTGTTCTCTAGTCCATGACAAGTGCGTAGTTCAAATTCGAAAAAAGTAGTAGCATAAGGTTCATTTAATGCTGACAAAAAAACAGTACATGTCAACCTTCCCGACGTTATATTCAAATCAAATTAAGAAGAAAATGTCGTGAAGGTTGATATTTACCGGCTTTGTAAATGTTAAATGAACCTAGCTTGTCTACTACGGCGCGCGGTTCGAATTTGGAGCAGCTTGTCATGGACTAGAACCCCATAATGGAAGAGAACCCAACACACTGTATTGTATTGAGGGTTGCGGTACACAAGGCGGTCTGAAGGGAAAGAAATATTTCTGGGCTTTTGACAGCTAATTAGGTACAGTGCTGTAAGTCTGCAAATATGAACATTCTGAGAGTTACAGAAGAACATATTTGTTTTTATCTTTCTATTACATGCATTTTTATTTAGAAAAGAAGAAATTGGAAAATAAACTATTTGCGTACGTCACTTCCGGCTCAAAATTTATTAAGGAATGTTCATTTGAAAGTTCAAAAGAAACCCAGAACAACATACAACAAGAATTATTCGCTCTATTAATCTTTACTTTGGTATACGTAACACATTTTCTCAATTCCACCAGGTTAATATCGGGATGGAAACTTCAAGCTAGGCGCTCGTTGATTTCTTTTCTGTATCCTCTCCCAAACTTTATTCTGAGCCAAAGTCATCTAAAGGCCATAATAAATAGAATTTTAATTGAATATTTTTCATTATATGGTTAAGTTATCGATATATTACGTAAGATTTGATTTCGCGTAATATTTCTATTTGATATTTCAAAAGATAACGTTTATAGCTATTAACATTATTCTGCTGTGAAGGGCAGGTCCAGCAAAGCATGATAAGCCCTCTCCATTCGTCCTGATCTTTCGCTTTCCTATTGGTCATGTAGCGTGTATACAAGTTGTGTTTGTCATTCTGCTCCTTTTTTGCATCCTCTGGTGTACTTTCCGTCTCATCCTGTCATCTTTATTACAAACCAAAAACAGAATTCGAAAAAGTTATACTTTTTGAATCGAATGTAGCCTCGTCGGAACACAAGTAGGTATTTTCATTCTTTAGAAGGGATGAGGAGATAGAAACACATAGGAGTGGGGTCTGTGGTAGGGCATAGAGAGAAACCGGAGATGTATGCAGGTTATGTTGACATTAAGTTGGTGACAGATTTTAGTAATTTATCCCCTATAGCATATATGAACAATCACGATTTACGACTCATATTGATGTAACCACCACATCCAATTCGAATTTTAGACTTTCATTCACCCCAGTTGTAACTTTTAGAAACGTGGACGAATACTATAAAACGTTGCTTTTCATCCCTTTCAACTACATATGTCTCGTAACAATAAGCACACAAAATTACACAGTTTTCACTTGAGGCCACATTCGATTGAAAACGTATTATTTTTTTCTCTTATTTTTTTTTTCTCGTCTCTAATATTGGTATGGGTCACGAGCAAAACATGAAACTCAAAGTGAAAATGTTGCAATTCGCTATCTAATATGCATGATGGAGTCTACAAACTGTGGTCTAACTTCAAACTTTTTTAAAGAAACTAAACGACTGCGTATCTTTAGCTGTTTCTATTCGCAAACGATGCGAACTAGCAGGGACGTATACAGAGGAAGATTCTGGGGGTCCGGGCTACCCTGAAATTCAGATTATTTTGGTGAAATTACTGTCATTTTTTTAAATTAATTACATGCATTTTACGTAAATATTACACCCAGACAGGCTTCGAATCCCCTCTTGAAGGCGCTGGACACCTTCCCCCGATACCAACATCTGAATACGTGCCTGCGCACTGTTATGTCCTATATACTTCTACTTTTAATTTGATATTGTTGTCAAGAATTTGTTGAAAAATGCACTCCGGCAAAATTCATTTTTTTTTTGTCGCCGTAACTCCTTTTCACCCTCTGGCGCAACATTTGAAACATTTGGAAGGATGGGCACCGAGCCGCCGTAGCTCGGCGTGGTCGAGGGTTCGATCTCAGCGAGCGACCATCCTGACTGAGGTTTATCCAGGTGTCATCCAGTGTTTTCCCTCAGTCAAACCAGGCAAATGCCCGGATGACACCTTCAAGATAGGCCCTGGCCGACACCTTCCCGAATCCTTTACCCTCCTCTATCCCTGCCTGAGACTTAGATGCCTAAAGGCCATAAATAAAAATTGAATTCGAAACATGGCAGCGATTTTATTTTCTGGTCAGTAACACAATATATGTTGTTGTTTTCATTGCAGATAAAATTATTGCAGTCTCCCATTCACGGTAGACAGTGTACCTTGTGAGTCAGCTAGCAGAGCATTGGTTTCGCATTCGGTAGATCTTCGGTCCAATACCAAGTCCAACCATCCTGATTGAGGATTTTCCAGGCTTTTTCTCAGTCCTAATAGGCAAATGCCTGGATTGTCCTTTCAACTTAGACCCTGATCAGCTCCACTTGACATCATTTTGTTCTACCCTATCCCACTGTGATCCATAGAGGCCTAAAGGGCACAAATAAAATTCAAATCCAGAGAAGACGGTAGTAGTAGTTTTGAACCAAGGATCTCCTTATTACAAAGCGAGCACGACCTCTCTATGACAGGACGCTCGGTTTTTATTTGTCAAGAGACACGACATCCCCAGTAATCATTAACGTTAACGTAAAGACAGGATCTTCAGCAAAAGATGGCAGCACTATCTCTGTATATATCTAATGTATTTTTATCGCTCCACGAAATTTCAACTCTACTCCTACAAATTCAAGCCTAGAGAGTTCAAACTTTCATGAAAGAGTTCATAACCAATTCAAGAGCTCTATCCGTGTCGATTTTTTATTTTCTTGTTCATTGTAGATATCGCTTCATTGTTGTTATGTATAAACCTATGACAATGAAGCTCTTTCAACAATAAACAAGAAAGAACATTAAAAATCGGCACGAATAGAACTATTCAATTGGTTATGAACTTTCTTCCCTGAAGTTTGAACTCTCTACATTTGAATTTGTAGGAGCAGCATTGAAATTTCGTACAACGATAAAATGCTTTAGACATATACAAAAATAGTGCTGCCATCTATGTTGGAGTTCTTGGCTTTACATTAACCTTAAGGAGACGGCAACTGACCATTGGACGCGCCTGAAAGTGCTATTCACCTCTCTCTCTCTCTTTACTAACACCATTCCAAGTGCTTCAGTCAGTAAAACACACACACGCACTCGATGTAATATCGTCTCAGTCGACTTTTGCTTCTCCCGGAGTTGGCAACGTGCTCGCGAAACAGAAAGACCTGTGGACGGCCACTTTCTGCTGCTGGCCTTCAGAGTTTTTCCCCCAAGTCGCTGGCGATTCGAATCGAGGGAGGTTGTGGTGTGACGGACGGAAGTCGAAAGGAAAGCTAGCTCAACTCGCTCACACTTTAAATTCGTTCGCGGTTGTTGTTGGTTGGTTGCTGGTTTTAGTGAGTTGAATCTGTGCGGAGAAAAGATTTTCCTTCTGAGAAAAACGCAAGAAGATATCTTTTTTTTTTTAAAAAAAAGTCCGTATTCGATTCTTCGACATGTTAAAATTTACAGTACGGTAAAAATTGTGATAACAAATAAGTGATTTTCTTCTGTTAAAAGAAATATCAAGAAACGCTTCAAGTTTTTTTTATGTTTTGTAAGTGATGTTTTGTATGTGTTTTTATTCTGAAGTTGGTGCTTTACTTTGACCAGGCCTCCGTGTAAAAGGTAAATAAACCAACTATTATTTTAATTAATATATAATTCATTGTATATCATGTTCCATTAACAACATATTTAACCATCGTGTGTGATCTAGTGATCAAGATCAGTGGGAGAATGATCAGGGATTCCGCCAGGATTTTCAGTTTAACGGGTGGGGTGTAAACTCAAAATTGGGAGCCCGTAATGAAGATTTGCATAGTTTCTATCGACTTTTAACCGTAAATCTTTTGAAGTTGTGGGGTTGCGCTACAGAATTTGGAGGTCTGGCGGAATCATTGGGGGATGATGATAATTTCGGAAAGCGTCACAAGTTCATACTAGGATTTGGATCGAACAACATCCAGATTTCAGAGATCACATTTAAATCCGAGACCTAAATCTGGATTGAAATCCGTGGATCGGGATGTCCAAAATCCGGATTTGGATCTGTAGGTTCAAATGCCCTAAATCAAGATTGGAATATGTAAATCCGGATGTCTTAAATCAAGATTGAGATTCGTTGATCCGGATGTCCTAAATTAGGATATCGGTACATAATATGTGGATACCCGAGATTATTGTCTGAATCCGTGGATCTTTCTTTATTGGTGGCCATAATCCGATAATTCGAATATCCAGATCTTTGTGGTACCTGATACCCGTGATTCGGGATCGTTTAACCACCGCTAGTTTGTACTACGCTTTTGCCGATCATTCTGAAGTATTCCTTCAGAAAAAAGATAGTTGATTCCTTTCTTTTTTTCACTTTTCCATGAAATAGTGCTGACATAAGGATACCGGACAACATTCCTTAGATCGTATGTGTCAGTAAAGTCCCTTAAAATTAAAGGATTAAATTATATTAGGACGTATACGCATTCAGACTATAATTTTATTTCACACTAAAACACAAAACAACTGTGCGGCCGTACATCCTGACTGAAGTTTTTCTAGGGTTTATCCTCAGCCACTCCAAGAAAATGCCAGATTAGCCTTCAACTTAGGCCCTGGTCCACACCCTTCCGCATCTTTTTCTCCCACCCTGAGCCTTAGATACCTAAAGGTCATAAGTAAAATTCAGAAACAAAACCACTATGCCAATATGGCTCATGAAACTAATATTTAAAAAAAAAAGAGTTCACCATAGAAAGTAATACAGTTATTTCAGACTCTTTGTGCATATACACCTACAGTGGTAGTGGTTATGTTGGATAATGTTTATAAGATTTGAGCAAAGTTGTATGGTTACCATGGTAACGGGAATTTAAAACACACACACATTTGTTTACGCATTACGTAAGAACGGCTAGACATATTTCCAAAAGTAATGTTTTGATAAGAGCGAATATTACCTTCCATTTTTTAGCCCCAGAAGAACTTTCAACTTATTAAAACCAATATTTGCGTCTCACGTGAGATCGGATTGACCATTTAACTTCAAACTGGGTATGATTGTATATAACTTAATGTTTAAGTCTTAATAAAATGTTAAAATATATACCGTTGCCATAGTAACGGGACTCAATTAAGATTCTGATACGGTGTATTAAATAACAACTAATCGTTCAGTTCAATTCGGTAACTTCGCAAAAGCTGAATGGAGTCTTGTATAGATAGAACTTCTTCAATACAGGAGCGGATGCAGAATTTTTGTGAGCGGGGGAAGATGGCGTAGGTCTGAGGAATAGACTACGGGACTTTTCGATATTTCCCCCCCCACTAAATGTAATTTTTAAGTGCGACAGGAATCGCCGTAGCTCAGGCGGTAGCGCGTCTGAGTACGAGTCGGGTGACCCTGGTTTAAATTCTGGCCTGGACGCTGGACACTTTTCTCGCAGTGTTCCCATATGTGGCGTTCTGAAGTGTACTGAGTCTCTTATCAAATTGAGTTCCAGAGCGTCCTTTGTATTCCTGGCCACCTTGGACTAACCACCCTAGCTCGTGCCATACGTACTAGGTCGAGAATATGTGAATCGCTAGCCCCACATCTCCCATGAACCGTTCAAGGCGCATGCGCATTGCACGTTTATTTTTATTTTTGTATTTTTTAAAAAACATGGAATGTGCAAGAAGTATCTCCTAAATTTGATATTTGTAGATAAATTAGATTAGTCCGGAAACAAATTAAAGTTTCGTCTGGGGGCTCGCGCCATCCATGACCCCTCTATGGATTCGCCACTACTTCCATCAAGGCTACGAAATTGATCATTGATACAACCTGTCTTGTGGGGTTGTTAGCGGTACGAATAATCACGAAGGCTCCAGTTCCTTGACAGCATCTCAGACACAAATATTCATTTTGATAAAATAGGTTGGTAACACTGACAACTAGACTGCTTAGGCACCGAAACACCCATAGTGTTTTTTTATTATGCCTAATAATGTTTATGCAAAGTTTGGTGCGGATAGGTTCAACAGTATGAAAGCAAACTGAAAAATTAAATATCATTATTTTTAAGTGGTTGGCAACACTGACAACTACGGTGCACTGATCAAGACAATTTCGGCGCCTCTGAGCTAGTCTACCCAAGACCTTTCCAACTACATCTCAACAACGTAACCTTGTGGTTTATGAATCGCCACTGGTTGGTAATAAAACTTGGATGCTTGGGGACATCAGCAGTATTTTCGAATATGTGTGTCGATTAATATTTATACCAATTTTGGTGCAAATAATGTCTAACGGAAAGGAAGCGATTTGAAAATTTGGATTTTAAAAAAATGGATTGGCAACACTGGCCTGCTACACGAATAAATATGGTTTCGGAGGTTCTGAGCTAGTCTAGCCAAGACATTTCCAACTGAGATTTTTTGGACAATGACGGACAACTGAGCGGGATTAAAAAGACCTTTTTCTGTTAGCTGCTCTATGAAGGAACTTAAAAAGGTAGCAAACAGTCATCGCCTCTCATCGGTGTTTTGAAAATTCAAAACGAAATTATCTTTTATGCTCTCGTGGTACTTCCAATGACCTAGTGCTAACTGTGATGAGTATTTTTTTTATCTGGTGGTGCGTGTTACAGTATCACAAGTATTGTGTCGTTCGTGTGTTTTTTTAAAGATATATATTGCATGAAAGTCATTAGGAACAAAAACATGTTGTGTCATTATATTAAGCACACGAACTGCAGAAATAGACATTGAAGTTGTAATGAACAAATTTTCAACTTGAGTCAACAGGTACTAAGGATCAAAATCCACGAAAAAGTCATTGGAATTTTGGTTCTCTCGCGTTTAGTTTTATTGATGTAGTCCTCTTTGTTTGCTGAGATCTAAACGACGGCTGTGGCCTGAAGCTTCTCTCTTGTCTGAGGACCTTAGTGATGAAATTTCGCAATTAAAAAGCATAAAAGGCGTTTACAAGTGACCGGTTTCAGCTCTAACTCGGTACAACAGTGATTGTGATTTACAAAGCTGACATTCTTAAGCTATTATTATCTTAAGAAGACCAAGCAATGGTCTACTAAAGTCTTACGTCACATCCGGTAAGTTGCCATGGTAACCCGCTATGCTACAGTCTAAAGAAACCGATATTCTGTAGTAGGTTTTTGGAGTACCTTCGATAAACAACACTTCAATATGGTTTTGTGATTCATGCCAGATTGTCATCATTACAATTAAAAAGGCTTCTCTCGCTTATTTCGGTCTCCAAAGGACGGAAACCAGAGAATGAGTTGAAACAAGACAATTTAAATAAACAAATTTCACACAGATGTTATTGAACGCCATTTTGGACTCGATCATAGGATAATTCATCTTAGATCCTGAGTTTTCAATTAAATAAAAATTGCTAATTATATCTAAGAAGCTTAAACTGAAATTGCTAAATCGGTTATAGTTAAGGACACACACTCAAAACTAATGCTAAAACGAAACCCTTGTACCCTATGATGTACAGCGGCACAAACTGATATTGCAGGTAAAGTATACCGTACAAGGGATAGCATAAATCAAGATTCCGAAAAGGTAATAGCACCTTTGTACGTACGTATTTCATAAAATCATAAATTACCGGAATAAAAATTACTCGTAATTAGTTACCTCAACATCGTCTATTTATTATTCATACTGACTTGTACTTTTCTGTGAGCGTAGATCAAATCTCGGTTATCGTATACAGGGTGTCCCATTTTAATCAAACCACTTGATTATTGAAAAGCACTGAAAGAAATGACAAAAAGTGTGCAGTTAAATATGTAGCGACAGAGGGGAGGATAGATTTCCATGCACAATGGAGTTGTCACATGCACAGTGTTGCCACCTCAACACAAACATATATTTTTTTCAAATGGGATAAAGGTTCAATACTTTCGGAGGTGATAGTATCAGTCATGATAAATAAAAAAGTTTTATGTGAACATGGTTCGAATTCTGGTTCGTTTCGGAGATACAGTGATTCTAACTTGGAGCCCAAAATCATCGCCTAACAATGGGAAGAAAATTAACAATTCTCAATAAATCATAAACGACGCATTGAATGAAACTTTTGTTGGTGGAATTTTTTTTGTAACAACATGGTGGATATCAGGATTGAAAACACGATATCACCAGATTGTCAATGTTGCCAACCCGGTATAACGTTTAAATTTTTCGAATAGCACTACGTTGTGTTATTAGGTATTTGGCATTCTCTGATGACGATAAACAACATACATAAAGCACATATCGCAGTGTTGCGAACTGTGGATAAGACAGAAAGATTTTCGCGATCTTATACAGAGTATGTAATTCAATAGGATATTTCATCCACAGTTTGCAACACTGCGATGTGTGCTTTACGTATATTGTTTACCATCACTAGAGGATGTCAAATACCTAATAACACAACGTAGTGTCATTTGGAAAATTTAAACATTATACTGTTTTGGCAACACTGACAACCTGGTGACATCGTGTTTTCAATCCTGGTATCCACCATGTTGTTATAAACAAATTTCCACCAACAAAACTTTAATTCACTGCGTCGTTTATGATTTATTAAGAATTATTAATTTTCTTCCCATTGTAAGGCGTTGATTTTGGGCTCCAAGTTGGAATCACTGTATCTCCGAAACGAACCAGAATTCGAACCATGTTCACATAAAACTTTTTTGTTTATCATGACTCATACTATCACCTCCGAAAGTATTGAGCATTTATCCCATTTGAAAAAAATATAAGTTTGTGTTGAGGTGGCAACACTGTGCATGTGTCATAACTCCATTGTGCATGGAAAGCTGTCCTCCTCTCTGTCGCTACATGTTTCACTACACACTTTTTGTCTTTTTTTCAGTGCTTTTCAATAATCAAGTGGTTTGATTAAAAATGGGACACCCTGTATAAGCAAAAGTACATAATTCGAGTACACAGCATCTCTTTCCTCTTTCAGTCAGTTTCCAATCAGTTGTTAACGAAATAATCAACACTTCGAAAAAAACAAACTTGACAGCCATTACGTCCACTACTGACTTTCTACTTCTCTGCCATCAAACTTACTCTTTGTTTAGATTAGATCTCCGCTGCTGCTATGGCAACCAACCGGATGTGGCGTCAAGACTTTAGTCGCCCATTTGAGTATCTCTAACTCCAAAACCACACAAGTTTCAAAATCTTCTTCAAAGAAACTGTTTTCTTCCTTCGGTGTGAAAGTTCACCCCTTCAATTTATCATTTTGTAAACACTGATTAGGGTCATGGAACAAGCGAGGGGGGAAAGGAATCCTTTGAACATCCAGTGGATTGGTAACGAAGATTTTCCAGGCGCGGGGAGCTAGAGAAAACTATTGTCAATAGACTTCAGTCTAACAGATGGATCCGCAGATAAACTCACTGAAGTTTCGCGAAATCAGACTAATTAAGAAGGATCGTTATGTTCGTAGTGGCAGGTATTGGCAACCATGTTAGATCTATTATATTCCTTGGCAATACAGTAACCATAGAAATATGAGGTAAACAAGTTTAATAAGTAGTAACCTTAGACCCCTTTTATGCAAACGCTGCAACTTGAAATCAGGCAGCAACCACTTTTCTTTGGTACACATTTTTATTAGTTACGACACGTCGCGAGAAAAGATGCGATCAGCAGCGTTGCCAGCGCCTGCTATATTTGCGAAAAGTTAAGAAGATTTATCCGTGCGTACTGTATTCTCGAAATTCTCTAGTCCCCTTTAGTACCGGGCCTGTTTAGATGCCGCTGTTAGTAATTTATAAGGGCTTCAGAATTATTTTGGTGTAACATAGGGTGACCAGATTTTTTAAAACACAAAAACGGGACAAGTTATAAATTTAATCATTAAAAAACGGGGAAAACAGGTCACTTAAATTATTAATTGTTTCTACTAACAAGGTAATCCTGAGAAACTCAGAAAAAAAAAATACCTTTAGCTTTTACTAAAAAGAGATAAAGAATATAATTCAGGAAAGATTAATACTATTTCAAATGTTGCAAGCCAACTTCCCCATTTGTTGTTACTAATCTGTGGGAATTTGCGAAAGGAATGACACTGACTGTCATGTGACATCGCAACAAATGGTTTACTTGCAGAAAATAACTTCGGGTGGAGATAGGATGGGGGCACTCCTCCCGGCAGCTGAAATCCTAAACTACAGCTCTGTGTTGGCATGATGTTACTGGGTGTTCTGGCCGAAGGCAGATCTAAGGTCCCTGGACCAGATGAACCGGTGGTGGTTTGCCGTTACCTTTCATCGGATGAAGATGATGTTCTAAGAACGGGGTCTACAGTTTAGCGTAGAAGCTGACATTCGGCATGAAGATTCGTGAGCAGGCTGGAATTACGGGGATAATAAGAAGATGCAATCATCGCTTTAAATAAGTACCCTAACAACACCCCTCAACCTGGATATCGAGAATGCACTTTCTGATGTTCTAGAAGGCTGAAGTTCGTCAAGAATATTTCTCACACGGGCGTCGACAGGATTTTCCCTAGGGCGGATCAACATATACACACCAATGGCGGATACAGGATTTCGTGAGGAGGGGACTCTGGTAAAATAGAAGAGGGACATTTTCGATATCTTCCCGCTAAGTGAATTTTTTAGTATAAATTATATTTCGCCTCATATTGTTATGTTTTATCATGGAATGAGACACGGTTATTCTCAAAAATTTATATTTCTACATAAATTAGATTTGGATTAGATTTGTCCAGAAACAAATGGAAACTTGTTGAAATACTGCTATAAGAAATAAAGCATTTTATCTTGAGAGGGTGCGCACCCTATCTCTGGACCCGCCCCTGCCTTCCTGACGCCTATGATTTCAGCTTCAGCTCAGAAATAATTATGAAGAAAAGTCAATAATTCATAATCACTTCTTCCCTTCTACCTCAGTAACGATCTCCAACTTCCGAAAAGCCTGGAATGGAACAACTACCAGCCCACGTAATCCAGACATTAATGACTTGCACTTTGAATTGGCAATGGGTAGTTGCGTGGGTTCAAATCCCACGACCGACCATTCTGACAGATTTTCCAAAGTTTTCGTCTGTTCTACCAGTCGATTCCTCCCTCATGCTCTACATCCTACATACCCCACCCGGCTTGAGCCAAAGATGCTAAAAGGCTCTAGAACATCTCTCTGTTCTAATGTTTTTATTTCGAACAGAAACCTCTGAGCAATGACACTAGCAACAACTTCCGGCCTTTGCTTTCCGACCTTCCGACAACTTCCACAGCACACAGGAGAAGCTGGGTTAAAAAAAGAAAAGGAAGAAAGAATACTAAGCAGAAAGATGAAGATGTGAGGGTTGCCACTACGTTTTGTAAATGAGTCAAGGGTGCTCTGCAACTATCGTGAACGCCTGGCAACGCTGCCATGTTCATTTTTCTTCGTTTTTCTCTGGATGGGGGATTGTTTTATAAACATTAGCCTCGCGCGTTCTGTAGCTCAAGGACGGCTGAGTTTGAGAACGCGACCGCAGAAACTCGGGCGTGATTTGCATGAATGTACTCATTAGCCTCCATTGTTTTATAGTATGCAGCGTTCGTGTGGTTCGAGAGTCGCTTGAGAAACGTGTTTTCATAAAAGCAGCCTTAGAGAGGAAATCAGTGAGACTCTAGATGGTTTAAGATGACCGAAGGAAAGGGTTGACTCGTGAGAAGTTTGCAGTATAATGGAAGTACCAGGTGTATACATAAGTTTTTGCCTTTTTTTTTTTTTTTTTTTTTTTTT
>JAGDQP010016330.1:15397-40792 GCA_022664845.1 Lepisma saccharinum
GAGACGGCGCATTGTCGTGTAACACAATCACTTTGCCATGTCTTCGGGCCCATTCCGGTCGTCTTTTGATCAATGCGTGATTTAAATTAATCATTTGTTGGCGATAGCGTTGTGCATTAACGGTTTCGCCGGGCTTCAAGAGTTCATAATACACAATACCGCTCTGGTCCCACCAGACACAAAGCATGGTCTTCTTGCCGAAGCGATTTGGCCTTGGCGTTGAAGGACCGGCTTCGCCAGGTGAAAGCCACGATTTTTTCCGCTTCGGGTTTTCAAAATAAATCAATTTTTCGTCACCCGTCACAATTTGATACAAAAAGGATTTTATTTCGTGGTGTTGAAGCAGCATTTCACAAGTGACTTTGCGATTTTCCATTTGACGTTCATTCAAATCGTGTGGGACCCATTTACCCAGTTTATTGATCTTCCCCATTGCTCGTAAACGTCTGCTGATTGTTAAAAAAATACACCTGGATGCTTTGCCAATTGCTGTTTAGTTTGAGTTGGGTCATCCTCCAATAATACCTGCAATTGCTCGTTTTCGCACTTTTGTGGTCTACCAGAGCGCGCACTGTCTTTCACATTGAAATCACCACTTTTAAATTGTCGAAACCATGTCTCACATGTTGTAATCGATGGAGCGTGTTAACCATATGTTTCTACCAGCACACGATGACTTTCAACAGCCTTTTTCTTTTGATTAAATAAGAAAAGCAATGCGTGCCGCAAATGTTCTTTTTCCGGCACAAACTTCGACATGATCACTGAACGATAAAACAAAGACGCTAGTGTTTGGCGGACTCAACTTGTGTGTGTTTGTAGTTTAATGTCAGACGAACAAAATGACGTATATGTCAAATGAATACGCTGCGTACTTTTCGCTGGCGCCATCTCTTAATTAAACCGGAAACTACTTATGCATACACCTGGTATAAGAGTCTTTTAGAAGAGTTCCTGCAGAGTGTTGTATGCAGGAGCATGGGCGGATTTAGGAGAGAGACCCTTGGCGGGGGGCACGAGAGAGCCCCTTGGCTGGGGTGCAGGGTTGGAAAAAACGTGTTTTTCTAGAAAAAAAACACAAAACATGTGTTTAAAACGTGCTTTTATGTTGTTTTTTTTTTTGTTTAAACACGTTCTTTATAGTCTGCATAAAACGTTTAAGACGTTCAAAACGTTTTAAACATTTTCTTAAAAATAAAAAAATTGGTAGAGGGTTATGATAGGTACTCCATGTGCCGTAGCTTTTATGACGTTTCAATCGCTTTTCCGGTCTATTCGTAAGCATTTACTAGAAATTGTAGGTTCTATTTTACTAAATTTGATGAAATTTGCTATTTATTAAAATTCAGTGACAAAGATATTTATTATATAAAATGTAAAAAGGGAAATGTGTACGCACCGTGAACGGCGCATGGGGGATGTGGAGGTAATGATCCACGTATTGTCGACCAACGGCACGAAATGAGGTGTGGTGGTCAGTCCCACGTTCGGTTGCCTTTACCTCCCAAAGTGCCCAGGAATACCAAGGACACTGTGTGGTACTCAATTTGATAGGAGGCTGAGTATATCTCAGAGCGTAAGCCATGGGAACAATGAAGGAAAATTCTCCAGTGTCCTGGCCGAGATTTGAATTACACTTCTTGAAATATTCTCTCGTTCGGGCAATAAGACCTGCCATTTCCTTTTTACACAGTCTACATTTGGCTTTTAAGGTTATTTTGGTAAGGATTAAGTTTAATAAAGTGTGTCCAGATTAAATCCGTTTTCCTTCCTGTGCACCCCACTGATAACGAGTTTATAAACAAACAGCAAAGTACATAGTGTTGTAGAAAAAGTTTTATTTTCTGTGAAGTTTCTTGAAAGTTTTTCCAGTTAATTTTCACGTTTTTTTTTTTTAATTTATTTATTTAATGCTTTATACTGCAGATAATCAATGTAATCCGCAGGATTTGATTTAAGCTTTCACACATTCATCCCAATTTACTATTGCATTGTTTTCCTGCAGCTTTACGAGGCAAATGATGGGATTCTTTATGCATTCACAGCTACATCGCTATACTTCCTATATCTTCACCCTGACAAACATAAGGGAACTAAGAACATATGGACTGAAGTTATTTGGTATAGTTTGTAATAAAATACTAACAAACCTACAGGGAACAAGTTTCTAGAGATAAATACATCTTCGAAGACATCTTTACTGTAAACTGAAAAACTATGAATTCTTACCGAAATATGCTCTCATCCCGTATACACAATATGTTAATTTCTAATTACGATATTATTCAAGGAAGATATCTGCTTTTGATCATAATTACCGTCCGCAAAAATCAATTATCTTTAGCTCAAAATCCCGGGAAATAACCTGCTTCTCTTCAAGGACAGAGATATATGTTTGGGTCTAGCACATTGTGTTTCACTATAAAAGCTCGGTGGCATTGTTCTACCATACCCCGGGCTCCAAGCCTCGCCCCATATACTATGAAAATGTATACAGATAGACACAGTGTAACAAAAAATATGTTATGTTATATGTATATTTAAAAAGAGTTGTATAAATGCATAATGAATACTCTTGTAAACAGGCAACTACATATAGGTTTCTTCTAATGAGTCTGTTGCAATAGGGCTGTGAGAACTATTATTTCAAAGCATATCATAACGTACGTACGTCCCGCGGCTCCCCACGCGCTTTTTTGAAAGTATAGGAAACATGTAACAGTATGAGGGTGGGTGGGTGAAACTTGAACTTTAAAATAGGGTGGCAACGCTGACACTTGGGTGCTTGGATATAGGGAACAACCACACTATGTTCCGATTATGCCGAATATAAATATTCAAATTTTAGTGCGGATACATCGAACCGAATGGAAGTAGTAAATATTTATTTTTAAAAAAATTATTGGCAACACTGTTAACTGTGGGACCTGAAGTACAAAGTCTGGTCCTAATACGTTCAACGATATGGAAGCAATTAGACATTTTCAGGGTTTGCCAAGGTGGGCCCAGTGGACCCATGTGAAAAAAAAAAACACTTTAAAACCCAGTTGTTGTTTTCTTCATTAATTTTGTCTTTAAATAATTCCTGAAATGAGAGCACTTTACCCAAAGTGCATAATAAATAAAACCATTGCACTTTACATTGTTAGAATACAATCACGACTGTCATTCTAACTGTATTGTTGTCTTTATCTTTGTGATATTGAAATACGAGAATGTGTTGGAGTTTAGTCAGTAAACCAAACTAAAACTACTTTCCATCTGTTGATTTCGTAACAGGCTAGAACTAATTAACTCTTCCAACTAAAAAGATGATAGAATGATGCATTTTACTTTCAATCTTTGCAATTACTTACAAATGACATTATTGTTAAAGTTTATTATAAAATTATAAAACCACGTCTTTGTCATATCAAATCGAGATGCAAAATTACTACACTCTTCAAATATTATCAATAATAATGTAAATTTTCAAACAGATACAATATTGATACAACACTTGCAGGAGCGGACTGGCTCGACTGGGAATTCCCGGGTGGTCCCCCCGACCCCTTTGTCTTGGAAGCGTAATGTTACCCAATAAAGAAGCCCACACTTAAACAACTTTTGTTTCTACTGATAATGTGAGAGTCTTGTCGTTCTTTCAAAATTAGCAATTTTGACACACAAGACCTAGGGCCATCACACAAAGCATGTAAAGTTTAGTAGTTATTGTTTTAATAATTCATATACTTTTAAGGCCCTATATTTACTTAATACTTGGTATTTTAAGACCTGATCTGTACTCTAAAGGCTCTTGCAAGTTCTTTTGAGGGCCCACCCGTCATAACGCTCACTACCATGAAGGACCTTTGGTTACCAGTGGGTAGGCCCTTTGGTTACCAGTCCGCCCCTGAGCACTTATTATCCAAAACACAGAGCTAATCAGGAAACCATATGAGAATTTTAAAAAAATATGGCTACACCGTCTATTGTTGTCTGCTGGTTGGCGTGCTGGACGGCCAAATGAAACTGGAAAGGTTGAGCGGCAATTCTGATCTTGTTCGGGCCGCGTTAGCTTGGTAGAGCGCTCACCTCTGGTGCATGTGATCCTTGGTTCAATCCTGACCCGTGCTCATGTGGTGGACAAACACTATGTACGTGGGTTTTCCCTTGAAAATAGTTTGCGGAACACTGCCGTATCTTATCCCTCCATGAGCTAGAGTTACCTCAAGGTCATAAATAAATACAATTCAAAATAAAAAACTAAGGATTTGAAGTGATTTTGAGGATTAAACTGACGATAATAATAATAATCACAAAAACATGTGATTTTAACACAATAAGGTGCAGATTCAGTGATATGACCCTCGCTTTTTTTTTGGAAACCTTGCACCATCGAGTGCTAATAACATATATTTCCCCCCTCACGTGATTTAGCCACAGAATATATTTGATCAAAGATAAAGGGGTCACACCAGTTTCGTGATCACTTTAAAAAGAAAAAAGAAAAGCAATGTTTTGTGAGATTAATAACTGCATGTTTGTCCTTGAAAAGAAAGGAAGGCGAAAAAAAAAAAACGTTCCACGATTATCATCTTATGACTTTTATAGTTGATGTTGTTTTGAATTTTCCTGGTTTTTATAGCACCTGGTAGTGAAACAACACCTACGTATTTCAATTGTATTTTGATCAAATGGGTTTTGGTGTTCTCGTGGTTATGCAATAATATCTCCCATCGAGATCTGTGTGGAATATGACAATAATAAAAAGAAAAAGATCCTACACATGTCTCGGTTGTAGTGAAATGTCTTCTTTACAAGGGAAACAAAACAGGTTGTCGAAGGGGCGATAAACGACCTGACAAAGAGAATGGCTTTAAACAATCGCCATTTTTTTTTTTAGTATTATTATCCTGTCACGTGCTTTGTCACTTCTGTTCGTTTAATATACTTTATGGTTTTTCTATTGCATAGTAAACTCCTTCGCTTCCTGCTTTTTTTATATATATAAATACAGGGTGGTTCAGAATTATGTTCACAATGTAGCATGGTTAGTCGTATGGAACAGGAAAAATATCTTCCACCTGGATCCGTATTCAAGATACGGGAGTTCCAAGTCGAGTCCACAAGCAACTTGTTCACATTGAAGACAGAGATGAAACCGGGTCATTTTTGGTGACCCGGATATACGAGGCGTGTCTGTAAAGTATACGACCTAATGACCTTCGAAGTAGGACCCTTCAGCTTGCCATTGCTGGAAGCATGCCTGAAACACATTGCAACTGCTGTCAACGTCACCGTGACGTTGTGCATGATGTCCTCTCGGATGTCGAAGAGGTATGTATCTTTGAGTGTCGATTTGACTTTACGGGAAAGCCCAGAAGTCACTAGGAGCCTTGTCCGGGGACCTTTTTTGCCAGGGAATATTGGACTAAGTGCGAGGAATCGACCGTGCCCTTATCCTGATGCAGGAGCTAGTTTTGTAAAACTCACAGGTTTCTGGAGTCTGGAGACGAACTCAGGTAACTGTTTGTGCTTCTGATACGCATTCGTGATCCAGAATGCCACGGTACTACGGTAGTCAAAGAAAGCAATCATCATTACTTTGATTTTGGTCCACACGTGCTGCCATCTTCGAACCGATTGTAGGCCAACTACTGTTTTATTTGTATACTCACCACGGAATCATCGCGAGAAGCTTGTTGAATCTTGCATATTGTTTGCGTTTGGCTATCTTCAAGTTATTGACAAAACTTGATGGAATATTTTTTCCACACTTTGTCCAAATAGAACTGGCACGAAGAATAACCACACGACATTACACACTGGCTGTCACACGGATGTTGAAGCAAGTGAAGATCACGTCACCCAACAGGCATGCACATGAAGGATACACCCACCACGTTGTGCAGTGGTGTCATGCAAGGTTCACTATTTTCATCGGGAAAAATAAGGTCGGATATTTTCCAGACAGGTCTTGTAGGTGACCTGGTCTAAAACTGAACCCGAATGACCCGGTCTTAACTCGATTGTCTTTCGTGCTCTGGGGGCCAGACAAAGAAACATTGTTAAAATGGAATATTATATAAATAAGTTTGTCCTTCTAGTCTCTGGGTCGAAATCAGGTAACTGGGTCGCAAGCACAAACCCGGTAAAAAAACTTGATCCGGTGACGTGTTTCAGCTCTGCCTGGAGAAACTAAAGTCAGCTGATCACACTGCCATCTGTTTGCCATTTGCTTGAAGGATAAAGCATCTTTCGAAAACGTTACCGGCGAGTAGATCGTTGTATCTTTGGCAGGGAGGCTAGTGTTCGATTCCCGTCTCGGCCAAGCTTCTTTTTCCTTTCGTTTACAAAAGTACTTTTCCCTTTCTTAGTACTTATAATTGCTGCTTGTTGCTTCCTTTTAGATTTTCAATATATATTTTTATACAATTCGTGGAAATGGATTATTTTAGGTTAAAGTTGGGTTTGGTTTAGGCACTGCAACCAAAGAATTACGTCAGACTTGTTAACCATCTAGCTTTAGTTATTTCAAATGCAATGCAATGAAGTAAAATACCCAGGGCCCGCAGGGCCACCTACGAGGGACTTCTGACCAATTTAGGCCACTTTCGTCCTTTGAAATATTCTAGGATTTACATGTGAAAGTGTTATTATAATAGATTGTTTTTAAAAGAAATTCCCCAACTCAGATCTCCAGTAAGACCCAAACGCCCATACAAGCAAGCATCCAAGAACCCATCTAAGGTAATTTTAAATTGATTCTATTTTTTGGATTTATAGATAAGGCTACAGGTTTAGTATTTAGGTGTTTAGGTAATTGGATAGGATGTGATAAGAGAAATATATATATTCTAACAGCTGATCTTCTGTTCGGTTGTATCTAGAAAAATTGTTGTCACGATTGTGGTCACGAGTTCGTCCTCTCGAGGCATCCATGGAAAAGTTTTTTGGTAGATGTAATTTATCATTTTGATGAAAAATACAGTTTTAGACAATGTTTTGAAGTGCTCTTTGCAAATCTAGTAAGTATGTTGGAGATGACTTTATGTGTGATTGTCTGAAGAATCCCTTCATTTGGGAGTTGATACGAGTGTTTTTATTTGTTTTCTTTAGCCTACTGAAAGGTACTTGTCCCACAAAGATATGTCCATCTACTGATCTTCTAATGTTAAAATGGTAGCGAAAAAGTCCTTCTGAGGCTTGGTTGATGGCATTTTGAACCTTCTCGGCGTGTAGGGAGAGGGAAAGACTTGTAGACATCCATTTCAGTATGTTTGTCGTGTAATTTTGCATCATTTCCTGAAATTTGGCTTCCATCTGTTTGGATTCTGAAATCTCTGAAATATCAGCATCTTGTTCGGTTGGACCTTCATTGTTTCTAGTTGGTAGAACAGTGTTGTTTTCACCGGTACTTTGTTGGGTGTTATCTGTATACTTTGTAGCGGTCGCTGTGGGCAGGCTGCACCTGCTGTTTCAGTGTCCTTGTTTTCCACAATTGGCACAATAGTTCTTTTTGGGTGTCACCGTGTACGCAGTGCTCAAATGTGATTTTTCGTTTGGTTATCGCATTGCTGTCCTTCATGGTATTGTAGGCATATTCGACAGGGAAATGGGCGAGCCTTTGTTCTCGATTCTTCAACCTTATATCGAGTGTGACCTATCGCCATTCCGTTAGTAATAAGAAAACTGAATAGGATGAGGATCATTAGTGAAAAGTCTGATCATGGGTAATGGTTCTTTGTCGTTTCTTATACGGTAGGCGCGGCGGTAATGGGGAGCTTATTTTTAAGATGAAGATCGTTAATTTCTAAATTTATGGAAATATAATCTTTATGACGCAGGTGAAAGTTGTGATAGTATGTGCTTTTTGTGGTGGTGCATGAATTGAATCAAAATTCCGTTAATGGTAGCTTCTCGTCCGAAATCTACAGTTTCTAAAATGCTTCAAAAATATTATTTTTTGCCTTCCTTGAATTTTAACTCCGCGGTTTCTTTCCGTTGGATAGACTGTCAGCTCTACGTTCGGTATCTTCTCCGTGAGCAATTTATGTAATGTTAAAGGATTGGTGAGCTCCATTTTTAGTTTCTTAATGATTACTGCGTATTTATTCTTTGTGTTTGTTTGATCAGAATTCTCGCTATTTGATGGTAACGGAGCAGAGCTACCAATTAAATTGCTATCCCCTTGTTGTGTATCGTTAACAGCTTGTGTAGCTGTTAAATTGTCATTATCCTCAGTGTCGTTTTCGTGATCACTGTCAAAGTAGATGGTGGGCATTTCATAATCATGCGATAGTTGATCTTGCGGAAAAGTTGAGTAAACGATGGTAGCATGTGGTCCAAAGCCGGAGTTCTCAAATTGCTTAAAGAAATTTACGGTATGTTGTGTTCTACTGAAGAATATTCTTAATCCGTTACTATCGGGAGTACCAGCAATCGTCATTTTTGCTAATTTTATTCTACTAGATAAGAGAGTATGTATGGCTGAGGGATTCCATAGGTATTTATGATGTAGGTTTCGAATTACTATAGGATGTATGGTATCAGATGAGTTTTCTGTGCTTGATTGAGTGGGGGAATGAGAAGGAGAGGTATTGGCTTGGTTGGAATGTATACGTGTCTTCTAGAGACCTGAACGGGCTTGGGCGGGCCAGATCCGCTATTTCTTTTGGGCGGGCCGGCACTGCTTTCTCTTCAGGTCGGGCCTATTATTTGCACTTTTTTAAAGCAGTTCAATAATTATTGACTTTCGTTAAACAATAATTGGAATAAAGCCAAACGTTCAAGTCTGTGTTCACGCCACGTGGAGTGAAAGGTATTACAAACAATACAATATTTACAGTTGGTGTTGCTTAGCGGCTCCACTTTCGCCATAGAGGATTAGTTGTTCATCGGGGCGTTGACCCCAGTCGGCAATCACACCAGTGACTGCATGCCCTTCCCTCAATAAATAACAAAAGACAGTATGCGTATCGAAGCTTCCTCTGATGGTCCGTGTCAATATCAGAATATGGTCAATCCAACCACTGGATCCCAGGGGGTGAACAGTCATAGTTGTCATCTTGATACAAAAATGAAAGAAAACCGTACTCTTTATTCTTCTCTCCACTTCAGCGACCCGCAGGAAGAAATGGTGGATGAAGTCAGGGTTGCAGTCTAATACGGTGTTAAATACCGTGAAAATGTAGGTCTTGCGTGTGGGGTCAAATTTCTGATAATTTGATTTGTAAATAAAAGTTATACTTTGACTAGCTACTTCTTTGCTGGATTTAAGAAACCTGCGACAGAAATGAATTGAAACGGCAATCCTGTAGAATGAAATTAAAATGACCAGCAAAACTAATAGCATTAAATTTGTTTAAACACTCACATAAATTTGTATGCTTTATATTATATTATCATTATACCAGATACAAATATATTGGGTCTCGAGTAAATTTTTTTCAAAATTATCTGGTCAGGCCGGGCTTGGGTCAAGAATTTTTAAAACTTATCGGGTCGGGTCAGGCTCGGGCTAAGAATTTTTTTAACTTATCGGGCCGGGCTCGAGCCAAAAACTTCTAAAGCCTTCGGGCCCGGGCTGGGCCGGGACTAGGTACATTCGGGCTGGATTGGGCGGAAAAATTTGACCCGTGCAGGTCTCTAGTGTCTTCTTATTTTGAGAAACAATTTCCTCTTCTTTGTCTCCCTCTGTCATTTACCGTTGAAAAGAATCGTCACTTTGTGTAAAGTAAGTAGCTTGATGTTTATGGAGAAATGTTTCCCCAGAGACTACAGATTGAGTTGCACGTGCAATTTGTTTGGCATTGTGAGATATATTTGAATATTACTTTTAACATTATTTCAAAAAAAAAATTACACTCCCTATCTATCTAATACAAGACCATGTTACTGCAAAATGTTCATTAGCCAATTATTATGTTGTATCATGATAAACGCATTCATTGCGTCAATGTTTGGCCTGACTTTTCTTTTAATAAAGAAAATAAATGGCACTACGAAATTGGGACAAACGATGTTAGAAACGAAGACTAAAAGAAAGAGAAAAACAGCTTGTGAGTGACATCTAGAGTCCTGAGGGAGAAACAGGGATTTCTGATGGACATTACGCTATGCGTTCTTCCAGAGCCCACCCATAAAACTGTCATGTTCAGAGCGGCGAAAGGCTCAGAGGCGCCGTCTTCTGGATGTAGAAAAACATATTAAGAAAGGAAATATATGAAAGAAAACGAAACGACATAAAAGACAAAACAATTCTTCTTTGACAGAGGAGAAAGGGGGGGGAGAGCAGAACTTGAATTATTTTAATGAAGTTATGTCACATACATTCAGCTAGGCCAGTTATTTGGAAGTTCCACTCCACAACTTTTTATTGGTTATATACTCCTCCTCCCACTACTGCTACTGTTGCTGCTGCTGCTGCTGCTCCTACTACTACTAATAATAATAATACTGCTATTACTACTCTGGTAGTAGCAGAGTTGAAAAGGGTCACGTTTTATGACCCTGTGACCCGGTCCGAAACTTGACCCAAACGGCCCTATTGACTCATTATTCCGAATGATTCGTTCAGTGTAGAGTTTGAACTGTATGTGGAAGAGTCGTGAGTTCGAATCCCAAGAATGACCTCCATGAGACGGTTTTCCTTAGACAAGAAAACTTTTAAAACAAAGAAGTTGAGAACAAAAAATGTCTAACATCGTGGCCAGAAAACCTTTGACTATTATGGTTAAGTACGCTATTGCGTTCCATTATACTGCAGTTAACAATGATTTCACATCGTTGATAGGAACGTCTATTCTCCATTTGTAACATAATCTGACATCATTCATTCATTCATTCAGGCATGGTTCTCTTCCAGAAGTGATTTATTGTCGTGTTGTCTTGCATCTCAACCAGTACACGGAGTGATCTAGACCAACAAGAGTACAGCTTACATTTGCAGTTTGAACATCAGCAGTAATTAATTTAGTTGCCAGGTAGTTAATTAAGGAGCTCGTATTTCATTGGTTGCAACGCAGACTCTGTTCTGGTAGACAAGAAGCATTAGTCTCCTTTTGTATTACTGCCTTCGAGTGAGAGGAACATCTTTTGACGTGACGTGAGTCGGACATAGGTTGACGTCACTCGTGTTAAGCTATTTTTTGGAATTTTTCTGAGTTAGTATTAATTTTTCAGTTAAGTTTAATGTAAACTAACGCTCTCTAACAATAGATGGCAGCACTACCTCCGCTTATCTCTAATGTATTTTTATTGTTGTACGAAATTGTAATGCTGCTCCAGCTCCTACAAATGCAAGCCTAGAGAGTTCAAACCTTCAGAGAAGAAAGGTCATAACCATTTCAAGAGTTCTATCCGCACCTATATTTTTTATATGCTTCTGTTTATTGTTGAAATAGCTTGATTGTTGTTGTACATGTATCTAAACCTATAATAACGAAGTTCTATCAACAATGAACAAAAAGAAAACAAAAAATCGGCACGGATAGAGCTTATCTAGCGATGTACCAGTGGTTCTCAACCTTTCTTTGTTCGAGGCCACTGTTCTTTGTAGTGCGTTGCCGCGGAGCCGTACGAGTTGGCAGCAATACGGAAGACTTATTCACTAATTGTAATGTAAGGAATAAACAAGCTAATAATTTTACCTGTAAGATAAATATGTTTTGACTCATGAATATATTTTCTTCTTCCTTTTTTTTTCAAAATAAATATTTACTGAAATTATTTGAATTATTTTCACCAGCAAAGTCTCAGAAGATTCGCGGCACATTAGTGTGACGAGTCACACCGGTTGAGAACCACTTCTTTACACTAAGCACAAAACATGGACTAATAGTCAGATCCTTTTGAAGGTTCCGGATACCGATTTAAAGAGTATCTTCTGTACGAAGCAGGTATAGGTGAAACGGTGCCTAAGAAACAAAAAAAGGGCAGGAACGATACTATTTTTTTTTTCTAAAATAATAAAACAAGAACGTGTTGAAACTATTTCATTACATGTCCTGCTTGTTTCTTGTGTGTCTGCACCGAACATTCTTGTTATTTACTGTAACGCAATGTCTCCACACATACTGTTGCCAACACGGTTGCCAGAAGTCATATTGGCTTCTGGTTTTAGTACTGACAAAGTTAAATTATGTCATCAAAAAGTGTGGAAATATCCTTATGGTGTTAAATTGGTGAAGAAAAAAAAATGGAAGTTAAATACACAGTACTGGGTGGAAGGCGTTACCTGTTGGACTGTATGTTCTTCATGGCCGCCATCTTGAATTCCGCCGTATTGAATCCCGATTGATTTTCTTGAATGGGAAGGGGGTTCTGTAATATGTCATTCTGGGTTAGAATTTCACAAGAAATATGTTTGTGAGGTCAGTTTTGTCGTAAATGTATTATTGGAAGAGATAAAGGTATGTAGCACTAGTATGGGGTAATGATGCAATACACCCATTTCGTTCTGAAATAACAAAGAAAATGAAACTCAAATTGTTCCCGGGTGTATTACCCTATCTATATCGATTTGTATTCATTTTTAATTGCATATCGTTCGTTATTTCAAAACATGCTCTAGCAAAACAAAATTATGAGTCAGCCTTCCTATTTTAGCATCACAGGGTCACACGGCACTTCTGATCCATTTTTTACGTTTTTTTTTTTTTTTTTTTTGTTACTTGTAACCATACGAGTAAACAACAAATATCGATATTCAGTGACCTTTAAACTCTACATTGGCACAAAAACTAAGAATTATGCCATCCACGAAAACAGCCTGTCAAATAATGATGTGCCGGTTTTGACCGATGTTTACCCGTACCCAAAGCTACTGAAGTTAACGGTATGACTGTACTGTGTCTCCGTGAATCAATCGGCCGCTACGACATGAGGCCAGTGGCGGCGTAAGGTAATCTGGGGCCCGGAGCAAGTGAACTTGATTGATACCCGTTCGCGAACACAATCGTGAACGCACACGGCTACTGTTGTCCGAAATGTCTTATTTTCCGTTATTCCGAGCGCTGAGAGAACATTGGTCCCCTAACGTGAACTGAATTGCCAAGACATATCTTTCCGCCCACTCTACGTAACCTATAGGTCTATATTATTCAGATTGTAGAGTCATGCGTATTAACCATTACAGTGAAGCGCACAAGTAGGAGTGCTGAGATGGCATAGCTATTGTCTCACCGACCACAATTGATGTGCTCCATTGGTTAATCTTAACAAGCGTTTATTCACTTATGTCGGCGACCGGCATGGGCCCTTCAGCAGGATGCATGGGGCGTGGACACCGCCAGCCTCCCCCGCACGTATGCCACTACTGCAAGAACCTAGAGGACTACGGGTTTATCCTTGTCCTCGCCAATCTTTTACTGCTTCTCTAGGACACTAGCAATTTAATTACACTTTAATTAATGCAATTTAACTTGTAACAACCTGCTTGTTCAAACCCTTCCACTTTGAAAGTGCAAGGACATAATCAAAGGTTTACTTATTTAATGTGTGGAAAAATCCACTATTTCTACAACGTATTTACCGTTTTCTGGTATACAAAATGTGTCCTCTGTTGGTGAGTGGTAACGCTCGCTACCTTGTCATCAAAGGGTCCCTGGTACGATTCCCAGTGGGGACAGAAGTTGGACGGAGCCCACATTAAACACATTCTTAGGACGTAACATTCATCTGTTGAAAAGCAATGTCAAGTCACAATTGTTTTACCTTGCCCAGGGGCCTTCTGGTCAGGTCCTATCTTCGGGCAGAACGCTCATCATTATCATCAATACAGGGTATCTCCGAAATAATGGTGCCAACTTCAAGGGCTGATTATTTACATAAACACAAGAAAAAAGCTCCTTTGAAGAAACTGAAAATTATGCATTCCCCATGGGCAATTTTTCGCCTCCGGTGGACATTAGCGGACAGCCGCTACATCGGATATCCGCTAGAGAACAGCGGTAAATGGCGGCTATCCGCCTAGCCGATTAGCGGAGAGTCAGAATTTCTTGCGGGGCGTCAGCGGATGACGGAGGGGCATTTGGCGGCTATACTACTGTTGTCGACGAAATACCACCTTGGCGCCAGAGATTCCGAATTAGTCTAATTCCTCTACGGAGACGCTGCGGCAGCCGACGGTGATCCGCCGAATAAGAGGCGGGGAGAAGCGGTAAGCAACCGTCGGCCTGCCATCATTTTGCCTGTTTTGCCCGGGTTTGTTTCGTAGATACCGGCCCTGAAAATCACGACGCCATTGTCATAAATGACGTCATAGCTCTACACTTAATGACTTAAGCGGTGTCAGCTTAGGAATTCACACTCAAAGTAGTGCTCGATACATATTTAAGCGATGGTTTTGATTGAGGGAGTGCCACACAGACAGGTTTTGCACGAAATTAATGGTTTAATAAGGTAAGCATAAAAATCCTTTCTAAGCTGCATTAATTAAAAACTAAATTAAAAAGGGATTTTAAAAACGCAATATTTTAAGCAAAGAGAAATGGACTACACATTAAAAAAAAAAAAGAATCGGAAAATAATTTAAGCGTGTGTGCTCTTGCTTACCTTATCATAAAATCATAATACCTAAGAGCACCCACGCTTTTATTTTCAGATTCATAAATTTATTATTTTTTTAATTTTGTAGACCATTTTCCTTTTCTTAAAAAGTGTTTTTTTTTAAATCCTTTTATTTGTTTTAAAGATCCTTTTTAAATTTATTTTATTTATTATTCTTTTCGGGTTATTTCGGTGTTCATACTTTTTCTCCAGCTAATATTTTGTGGCCCAAATCCTAAAGTGTTCTGCAACCAGCCAAACCCAGCCGCAGTGCAGGCTAGTATTTGGTTTAGGATAAAGAAGTCTGTAATAACAAAATATGTTTTTAAAATATATACATATATGGAAATATATGAAAGTAACAATGGAATATTGTATTGTCACCCGACTTACGTCGCTGTGCAAAATTTCATCATTGTATGACGTCGGGAAATGAGCTAAATTAACGTTGCAAGATTTGTACCAGAGATGAAACATGATTACAGACAGAGTAAGTTAATAAAAAGTTTAAATGGGTTTATTGGGTACTACTTCAAGGCATTTGGCGTCATTTGTGACAATGCAACAGTAGCTTTGAGCGCCTGTATCTCTCGGAATGACTTCAAAAAAACTTTTTCTTATTTTGATGTGAATAATTACCTCCCAGGTTTAAGACATTATTACTTCAGGTCATATTCACTTATATTTTCTTGAAAATGTAAATATCAATTCGTTGTAGAGGTGATATAACCGAGATCTCAACACAGCTGAAGAAAAAACAAACCAAACAACAGTCTTGGCTAAGAAATATGCAGTTGTACATTCTCAGAGGTATTTTTAGAATTGTTAAGTGCCCTTCATTGTCCACAGTGGGCATGCTATAGCCAGACGTTGTTACCTATAAATAAAAGCACATGCACGCACACGCACAGAAAAAGAGACATACGCAGATAGAGAGAGAGAGAGCGGGGCGAGAGGCACAAAAAGAGAAAGAGAGATAAGGATCACTGTGGTCAAACTGAAACACACAAGCACAGGAAACAAACACAAAGTCTCGTCAGTGTTGTGTTGGCAACCGAACAGCAAGAAGAAAAATGTGATTTTACTATTTTGGGGGTACCTGTTTCAACTACAATCTTATAGTACCCCGGTTCTTCGGTTCATCAATACAGTAGACTCCCGTTTGTCCGAACTAATGATGTAGCGCAGTAGCACACAACTGAAGAGAATAGAAAATACAATTTAGAACTAAATGAGCTGGCATTCAGTATTATTACAAATACAGCCTAGAACCTGTCTGTTTATCTGTATGTGTGTCTGTCCGCTTTACAAATCCACACCATTGGACCAAACTTCACTGGACTTTGCAAGTTGAATTTGAATTTAATTCATAGCTTTCAGGCATCTAAGCTCAGGCCGAGAACCTTGTAGCAAAAGGAAGATCCATTTTTTATTTCGTGTTTAGCAGTCAACATTATTAATTGTACTATAATTTGACAGTTACAGCGTTAATAAAAATCCCTCCTTACACATTTTTAAGTATCTTTGAGACGCTTAAATAATTATTATACAGGATGTTTAATAAGGCGCGCGATATTAAAAATAAAACAGTATAAATGAAGCTTGAGCTTGGTAATACTGTAGTCAAGAACAACAACTTTTATCAGTTTGGCGAACGTAGTTATATACCAGCCCAGAGTCTTTCTACAGTAGAAGGCCGGAGTTTTGAAAAATGGCAACATTGCCCAGACGGCTGACTGCGCGGGTATCATGGCGTGTATTTAAATAACTTTGTAGGAGGTACGTTCAAATTATCGCTGATATTTTTGTTTTTTTAAATGTTGGTCGATTGATGTTGGAGACATAAGTAGAAGAATATTAGTTGAAGGTACGTAATATATTTAAAAAGTATAAGTAAGCTTTGATATTTATAATGAGATGAGCTATGAAGGACGATCATGTGTTAGTCTTATTTCTTTCAGATGTAGAAATATGTTTTCGGATATATTTTTGTTGTAAAGTTTGATATGTAGAACTATGAGCAGTTGAATCTACTGTTTACGTAGGTAGCTTTAATTTTACGAGGCGTATGTCTGTAAATTTACGAGGCGCATTCATACGAGTAACAAATAACTTTATACGCTTTTTAGAAGGGGTCGAATTAAATTTTCATATTCTTTATGTAAGAAGAACAGAAGAATGTATAACAGAAGAAGCTAATATAGACAATTTCACATGGTGCAATTAGCATAACATTGCATGCTAACGGAAACTAACACTATCAGTAATACTGCAGTTTAGCTACTTTTGACATAGAACACTGGAAACAACTCAAAATGCCATGGTTTATAGTCCTATTGCCAGGAAATCTACTAGAACGCGTTGGGAATAATAAAAACGTGGCCTGACGCGGAAGTTCTCAAAAAGGGGATATTCTGAGTGGAATGACATATAGTCCCTTCTCTATTATATACTTTGACTCTCATCAGATCCTATTTTTTTTACCAAAAAGCTATTAAAATTACATCATTTAAGATGCATTGCGTTCTATTGAAAGATGGAATAACTATCTTCGTGGTTTGAACATGGGGTTTGTGCCCTTTATGAGCACATCTTAACTTACACATTAGGCGCTGTTTCCCACTCGTTTCAGTAAGTTTCCTGGTTATAGCATTTTGACTCCTTGTCAGTGCTTTATGGCACAAGTAGCTAAACTGCAGTGCTCCCACACTAAACTGAGCTAACCGGAAGTGAAGAATCTGGAGAAAATTTTCGGAAAAAAGCTGTGCAATTAAGTGGACAACTTTAAGTACAATGCTTACTTCATTTCAGAATAGAGCGTTACAGAATTGATATGGCCTCCCGTTGTTAATACAAGCGCATTTTGTCTTTCCCAACAGTTATAATAAATAGTGTTGGTTCATATATTTCGTGAACTCGGCAAAGAAACTAAATGTGATTTCAATGAACTATCGAGTGCTTGATATTTTAGAAAGAAATATTAGACTGGTTGTGACTAGTAATACAACTCGGAATAACGATGCATGTGTAAAATTTGACTGGTCTGTTTCGTACAATATTCATAGATCAGGATAGCCGGCACGTTAGAAAGTGTGAAGTGTTTGCATCCTATCGAAAAGTTGTTTATATTGAATGGTAATTTTTCATGTTGCACTGGTTTGTAGCAAAGCAAACATTATGTGCTTTAAAAATGCATTTCGTGGCCACAGAGTATGACAGTGAAGATGCACGGAGAAAAATAAATTCATAAATTTTAACAGGTGCAGTAAAGGACTTTCTGCTATTGTCAACAAAACATCTGGTACTACGAACTGTACAAGAGCCAACTTCAATGGTACATGCAGCGAAACACAAATGGTAAAAAGGGTTCTGGTTAATGCAACTAAGCCTAGACCAACAGAAAATTGAACAATATAGTACCAAGAACTGAACGATGTTTGGTTGAACTCCAGCAAATCGTGTCTGATGCCAGTTACTATGTATTATGCAAACTGTTACTAAACATTAACAGTAACAGGCACCAAATGCGAAATGAGGAGAACGTAACTGGGCGGTTATAGTTGCTGCAGCCATACATCCAGTAGAAAGGATATTCACTGAATGTCTTGGAAAGTGCAAGACAGTTTGTTTGAGAAATGTCGCCGACCCGAACAGTAAAGTAAACGTCATTATGATGCTTTTGAGGTGTCTCACTTCTGTAAAATCACGAATCAGTCTTCTTCATAGCTCCATTCTAACACAGGATCAATTAATAAAATTTCCACGTTTCGAATGATTAAAGTCTACATAAATGTCTTTACTCCAGAAACTGTTTTCGTAACATAAAAGGACTAGTAAAATGTCCTACGTTCAACAGAAGAAACGGTGGAGTAGGGGTAAAGTGTTGGACAACAAGGTAAACAAGCAAATCTGAAGGTACTGCGTTCGAGCCCTTCTATAGCCCTCCCTTTTTTTCGCTAGTCCATACTGTTTTACTATATGCGTCCAGTAACAGGCACTATAACGTCTGGTACACTGCTTACTGAACGTATTGTTCCGTTCACTAAATACCTTTAACTGAATATGGTCAGTTGCCATGGCCGAACGTTCGGCAGGTTCATCTGGAACTGAACATGTGACTGCCTGCAACTGAACGTTCAGTGACTTTTTTCTCCGTGTGTGATAGGAAAAATCGTTTTTCATTTTCTCACAATGGGTGAGCTAAATACAAGGGTTCTATTCCCAGTGTAGACTCAAGTGGTTGTAAAGAATCAACCTTGTAAAGAAATCAATATCACCCCAAGTTTACAAAATAGTTTGGACGTCTCCGGATTGTTGGAATGCGCCTCGAATTTAAGTATTCTAAAACACATTTTATCATCCTCCTCGTACGAAGAGGATGAATCTGAAATCACATGCAACATATTTCACAAAATGTTCTGAACCCAACAGTTTGGGTGCGATATATTAGAACCCATTCATTAGTTCATAGTCATAGTTAACACAGCAGACGACGTACTACATCAGCCGGCAGGCTTCACATGATACTGCGTTACCACATAGTGCCCTCTGGCCTTCTACTGTAGAAAGCACTGACCAGGCCCATTCTTTTGTGACGTATCAGGTTATCGTTTTCCAAGAACGAATATATATTTATTATTGAGCTGTATCTCTCGAGGATACAATCCAAAGGATTTCTCCTCCGGATTTCTTCTTTCAGGATATTTAAAAGGTGTACTGTACCTCTACTTTCATGAAAAGGGTACCATCTTACATCCACGCTAAATGCATTACGTTTCAATGTCTACCGGGTAACTTATAAACGTTATGCGTATTTATGGTATGTGTCATTTCCATGTAAATCTAATTCAAGTTTACTGCCAAGAAAAGTAGTTAAGTTACAGAACATAAAAACGAGGGTTGTGCCTTTTTTCAAGCACAATACTCATTCGAAGTAAACGATTCTCTTAAATTTTCTGTTTTGACATTTGCATACAAAGGTTTTTTTTTTTCCTTAATCATATGAGGTGTTAATGAACTACCTAACTTAACATCACTAGCCGTGGTTCTCACTTTGTATATGGGGAAAGGTCAAACAAATTCATTCTACTACACAATAGTGTTCACTGTAGGGTCCAACACACTTCAAATACGCCACTGACGACCACCCAGAAGGGAAATTACAACAGAGTTCATCAACTCTCCCCGAAAGAAATTGCAGAAAATCCATCGCTAGCATAAATACTGAGGACAACAGGCCACCATCAGAGACAATCGGAGAACCAGAGATGAACAGACTACGTAATAATCTGAGTCACATTATTTCTGTCTTACCATCAGTCAGAGTCGTGGACCCTGGGCATCGTCCAGTTAGAGCCAATGGGAAATTAATGATTGGGCGACACTTAGAGGTGTAGCGATCCAGCTATCTCCCTACGTTTGGGTCTAAAGAAGAGCCGATCAAACCCCTATCTGGTCCCTGGTATAGTCGTAAGTGGAGGACTGATTTATAATGCTAAGGTTTGATTATTTATTGCTGTTGGAAGGATTTATTTTGTCAGTTCGCTACGATTAGGCCTGTTTCATTGGCGGGTCTAATAAACCCCACATTTTGATAGTATTTGGTGTCCTGTTATTTCCCATATACCTAGTGTTGTCGCTTAGGAGACTACTTTTAAAATAAACAACTAATTACGAGCGGAAATATGTATTACTTCGTTTAAAGAATTAAAGGAAGGGTGGGGATGGGGTCCATTGAAAATTCAGTCTCGAAGCCCAAATGACCCCTTGAGATAACCTTAATCGAAGAACAATATTCTTGTTAGCAATATACTGTAGATATAGTGTAAAATATATTAAATCAATTCTACTGGTTTCTTTAACTTTTCTGCAGACCTTTCATTAAAACAGTATAAATATAAGTTTATTATAGGTGTAATTTAAGGGAGTTGGGCCTCTTGTGCCCGATGTAGCTACGTCTCTGCAAGAAAGTTCAACACATCCCTTGCCAAAACTTTACTAGTTTATAATTTCTTATTTAGCGAACTTTATCCTTACGTGCTCTTTACTCCAAAGCGGTCTACTGACGTAAGTTATCCTATTTTCAAGACAAGAATCTCACCTCAGTTATGGCGCCAAACAGGAATTACATGGCTATGGCGCCCGAACTCGGACTACATAAGTTATGGCGCCCGTACTGGGACTACATCAGTTATGGCGCCCGAACTGGGACTACATCGGCTATGGGGCCCGAAAAGGGACTAAGTCAATTTTCATAAAGTTTCGGCATCTGGCACGAGGGACAGGACGGATGAAAACTGAACAATGATTGGTTTCACGAAATAATATCAACCAATCGTGACTGTTTCTAGCAGCTCTGCACTAAGCGGCCGTAGTTTATTTTGCAGAGCGTTAGCTTAGTAATCGGAAGTTTGTGGGAACGATTAGCCACTCATGATAACTGAGGCTTTTCTAGGACTTTTTCTCAGTTATTGACATGTAATAAGGGAGTCTGGGTGCGTAAGAAATGAAAGAATTTATATAAAAAGTAATACTTTGTATATGTAAGTTGGAAATTTGGAAAGTGGATTGTTGTTTTTTGTATTTTATTCTATTTATTCGAAAACTGATTATCTTGATTTAATTTGCCTAGCTATAGAAAGTTGTAAAGTAAATGTACTTAAAGAATGCATTGAGGTGCATTTAGAGATATCACATTTTTCTGGAAGGATTCATTTAATAAAACGCCTTTCAATGTTAGAACGACCTAGTTTGTTTTCGTTATGCTACTTCGGTGGTGAAATAGTCAGGCTGTTGTGCTTCAGCACTCTCTTCTTTTGACTGTTTTACTAATTAAAGTTTGTCCTGAAGTTAAGAGTAGTCTCCATTGCACTGCACTTGCGATACTGATTTAGAGCAGTGTCCATGTGGGATAAGATCATGATTGAATTCAAAGATTTTTCACGCCCAGGATCTAAAAGAAACCACGGCAGAAGAAAACCCTGAGATTAAGAGTCCAAAAAGTATTGATGGCGCTTTTTAAGAGTAGAAATTAGCAACGACGCACAGTGACGACGCACTATGGTGCCAAATACCGAAAACGTGGCGAAAAGTCCCCAAGAAAAAGTTGTAAGTAGGGAAGTTTTAACTGCCTCAATAGTTAGGTTGGTACCTGCCGCCTTCAAAATGAGTGTTTACAACGGTCAGTATAAGCAGCTGACTACTTTAAGCTGCTGTAACCTCTCGTGAATGGCGAGTCGCATATCGCCACATTGAAACGCTATCGGTATTTTATATTCGACCGCGCAGAGTATTTTGTACTGTTTACTAGTTTGGCATACATTCAAATGGAAAAATACTGTTGAAAGTAAGTATATTAATTGTTATTGTATAACTTAAACAATTAAAATACGCTTGTAAATTGTCGATTTTCAAATGTCGTGATGCAAAAGTCGAAAGTCCCACTATGTCCCACGATCAAATAACTTGTTCTTATGACCAAAATCATTGTTTAACATAGTACAACAAAGCCTGAAGCCCGTTCGTGCCCGTTTTGTATTGTTCATTTTTTATGCAATAACGTTTCCTTTTTGGAGCCATTAAACATTTCCCTGGTTTTAGTTCTTCAAATAATTGTTTGTATTGTTAGTTTTGGTGATTTCTTACATCTGCCTCATAATTTTCCAACAAATAAAATTAAATAAAGAATATGTGACCTCAACAATATTATAGATGCCGATTTCCATTGATATATTAATATTTTCTATATTTAAGTCCTCCACATTGGATCCGCCATTTTGTTTTTTGAAAAAAAAAATTCAAATTTCAATTCAGCGATCCCAAACCCATTATTATATGTACGTTTTCAAACAAAACCGATTTGCATTTATTGAACACATTTTTCAATTTCATATCCGCCGTATTGGATCCGCCATTTTGTTTTTTGAAAAAATAATGTCAAATTTCAATTCAACGATCCCAAACGTTTTCCAAAACAAAAACCGATTTGCATTTATTGAACACATTTTTCAATTTCATATCCGCCATATTGGATTCGCCATTTTGTTTTTTGACAAAACTAATGTCAAATTTGAATTCAGCGACATCAAAAACACTATTGTAGTGAAGTTTCTGAAAAATAAATCATGTTTTCGACTTTTCGCCACGTTTTAGGCACTTGGCACCACTGTGCGACGTAGCCTGGGACATTGATAGATACAACGACGATTTATATTATTATTATTATTGCTATTATTTATCTTTAATCTACGATTCCTATTTTATTTATCATCAATAGAATATTTAATTAAATCAAGATAATCATTTTTCGAATAAATAGAATAAAATAAAAAAAATCAACAATCTATTTTCGAAATTTCCAACTTACATATACAAAGCATTACTTTTTATATAAATTCTTTTTTATTTCTTACGCACCCAGACTCCCTTATTCCATATCATTATTACAAAGAAATGCCGGGATAGTCCCTATACAAAATAAGCCCTGATCTACTACCAAATCCTGCTCTAAGAAACCTAAAGACATTGTTGATTCGAACCCAACTCATACCATGTGGACTGTGTGATGGAGTGTGGGTTTTCTCCAAGTTCACCGGTTTTCTCACACTTACTAGATCAAAACAGTGTATAGTGTCACAAGTTAATTGCCGGAACCCCGAAGATATGAACTAAGTTGCTGTAACGACTTACGCCACAGCACGAAAAGTTTTAATAGCTTATCTAATTATGAATTTCCCATTTCTACTAACATAAGTGATAAACATGGCGGAAGCAAAAACTTGATCGGGATTACAAGCACGGTTACGATAAGAAACCATTTTCTCATTCTGCGCATGTGCACAAAGAACTGAAAATTAAAAATATCCACCTCAGCATACGAAAAGTGTCCTGTTTTTCATAGACTTCAGTGAAACAATATGAAGTACTTGAAACTTATGTAAGCTCTTAACTAAGTTAAAAATAACATTGAATATCAAAACTTCATTACTAAGCCATATTGTTAATTCTAAAGCACTCTCATGTAAATAATACGAGTAGTTGTGTTTGTTTTATTATCAGGAATGTCCTGTAGTTCTCGTATTTAGACGAGATTTTGATTTAATCCTTTTGAAGTTAGTAACCAGGATTGTAGTTTTGTTCTGCTTATACCTATACAAGAAATATATTGGCTTAATCTTCACGTTGTAGACAATAGGAAAGCTGAAAAGTTCCTCTGGCTGCTACAGAGAAACAGATGAATGTATCTCATTCACTAATCTCTGTTGACTCATATGTGTGTGAAAGGTCAGTATATACAGGATTATCAGATTACCTTTTTCCAGGAGCAGGACAGTCAGTGTTGTCAGGCGGAGGGAAATTTCCCCGTAAACGGGAAAATCTGGGCCACATGAAAGGGAAAAAGGAAAAGAGACAAAAAAAAATCGGGAAATTTTGTTGAATTTTTTTGCGCACTCTTTGTTTTGATTTTCAGTAATTTTCAAAGTCAATTACTGGGAGATTTTTTCGGTATTTTGAGGGAAATATTGCTATGGAAACGTGGCAACACTGAGCACACAGTTTTGCCTGTAAAAAGTAGCATAACTGAGGATATCTTTGAGCTTTTAAAGGCAAAATATAGGTGAAATTCTAAAATGTAATTGTTACCTTGCCATGAAATAATGATATGTAATAAAAATGACAATTGATTGATAACTGATAAACCCTTTGTTTAATATTTCGGTAAAGAATGTCAATATTTTTTTTAATATTAAACAGGATATCGCTGCGATTCTAAGGTTAATCTGAAGGTTCCGGTCTCTTGATAACTTCTTAAGACCCACGAACATTCATTTTTATAAAACAGGTTGGCAACACTAACAAATTGAGTGCTTGAGGACGAGAACACCCACAGTATTTGTCTATGAGTCCACTAATGTTTTGACTAGTCTGGTGCCTATACGTCAGACATAATGAAATAAAATAGTTGGCAACACTTACAACTGTAGCGTCTGATCATGATTGTTTCGGCGGCTCTGAGGTAGTGTAGCCAAGAGTGAGTATATTTTTGTACTGGCTACACTGACAACTGGAGTGCTTGGAGAGGCGGACACCCACAGTATATTTCAATTGCGTCGAATACATTTTATGCTAAGTTTGGTGCAGTTAGATCTAAACAAAATGGAAGCAATTTCAGAAAAATTGAATTTTGTAAAATGGATTGGCAATACTGAACCACTACACCAATGAAAACGTCGTCTTGCCGACATTTTTTCAACGATACCTCAGCTACCTTCGTAGCCCTTGAAGTTCCCGAGTTGAAAGTTATGATCTGTTGGGCAATGCGTCTGTAAGGGGAAAGTCGGGAAAGATTGCGCACAATTCAAGAAAAATGTACTAAGATTCTAGTTTATATACAAAGTCTCAAACATTACAGAATATATTCTTTAGTATCTTATACACAATTATATGCTATGAATCTTTGATATAAGTCATTGTATGTTTAGTGATAATGTTTTTTAAAAGACTTAATTTGCGCAATCTCTCCTACTAGGGTAGGTAAGATTGCGCACATGCGTAGGAGAGACTGCGCATAAGAATAACATTAGATAGTACGAACCAAATAGAAACTACTTGTGAACCAAAACATTATAAACTCTTGTATTGCAGTTATTAGCTAAAGCAGCCTGAATATTCCTATTAAATGTTACATTTCTTATTCGTGGCAGTGTTTATAAACTTTACTATAATACAAAATCGTAAGTGGACAGAGGAAAAGAATTTTATGCTCTTCACACAGTGTATTCCTCCGTCAAGTAGTGGGCCAGGACCAAAAATGACACCAAAATCTAGCCATGATTTATGCATAACTTTGCGTAATCTCTCCTC